>JAQFYB010001929.1:0-28212 GCA_034694085.1 Pogonognathellus longicornis
GCAATCGGTCCGAAATTTGACGGGACAAAAGTCGGCTGAAATGCTCAACGGTTCTCGGTTCAAATATTTTGGTCGGGAAGCCATTGCAATTGCTAAGCGATGCAGGCATTCTTTGGAATGTCATCCAGTCGGCAGTATATATGTCTAATCCTTAATGGTAATTAAAACGCTCAGTGCCATATCTGCTCCATACTTTCTGGTTAATTGTGTCCTCTTAATTTGCTCATTCATCTCAACACGTGTACTACGCAGTCTGGGTTTATTTGAGGGTTTGCTTTTGTGTGATCTGATAATATACATTACGTAAGTATAGTCATCCATTCCGAATTTCCGAACTACATTCTGTGCATGATGGCTTCCACATTACGAAATACAAATACAGTCTCCATTTCAGAATTATTGTCATATTAGTAGTAAGTCTCCATTACACTTGAATCACATGATATTACGCCTTCGCTGCTTTCCTTGCAATTCTCACCTCAATCCGTGCATATGTTACGCTCTTACGCTCTCGTATTGTTTTGAAGAGCCTTCAGGTTCTTATAGAAAGTTGAGTTGAATGGATGTGCGACATGAGTGACTTATTTACATCTGACAATGAGTTAGAGGCCCAAAGACTGCTGTTCATATTCATAGTCTGTTATATATTCTTACACAAGGTAAAAAACATTTTAAAAAACTTTTTACGAGCTACAAATCGCGAATTTCGACTCATTGTAATAGTGGTAGCACCTGTTGGATGTGTCAGAGCTTCGACTTGTGCATGTGTCTGAAAATGGAATGCGCTGTGGACAGTTTTGATTGTAACGAAAGAACATCATAACTTAATTAAAGCATAGCGTAATGCAAACAGACGTTGTTTAAATCTTTTTAAAACAAAACAATGTGTGTAGGGTGAACAATAATTCATCTTAGGCTGTTGTCTGACTCTTATGTGCATCTTTTTTGCACTGAGTGACTTTATACACAAATATTGATACTAACTCATTTGTATCATAGTTGTACTCATCCTTCTGAATTAATAAGTTTGTGGAGCGGAATATAAAAGATGCAAATGGTTTAGAAAGAGAAAAAGGTGAGACCTATAATAGTCATAGAATAAGCAGGGAAATATGCTTTGCCAGCCAACGATTATAAACCACTTAGTTGTTGCCAGTATTGTTCAGCAACACTGATTCACGTGGTTTCTACTACAACCAGAGTATACCATCTCACCCTATATAAGCCAACAAAGCATTTAAGCCCCATTTGAAATTGTGGAAGGATGTGCACCAATACGACAATATAGAGAACAAATGTAATTAGGCCTAACCTTTCATGCTGAATTCATTGGAATTAATCAAAAATATGTTTGACAACTTTTACAATCGTGCACTGGCGTCTTTTTCATTTTAATGAGATTTGTAATGATAAAATGCATATTTTCCTGTCAACTCTGAAACTCGCTCGGTTATCAAAGGGTAGTTGATCTTTGCCTTTGGCTTCCATCAAATCTCGCCAAAACACTTTGCACCGACCCACATCTCCGCTACCCTGATTTCCGCTGTGGTCTTGGCCCGTGGCTCTTCATCGTCGTAAAGCCCAAACATCGCAATCTTCGCACCCGGACTATCTCCTTATTCCTTAAGCGGGCACTTGGCTCACTTCATTTCTTACAGCTACTGCGATGCAACTTCAAGTACAATTCAATACACTCTCACTATCAATGCAGGCTCCCAAAGGTCCACTCAGTCATTAGTACTCTGACATTTGACAAATGCTTCGGTAGTACCTAGAGCTTGACATAAAACATTCAAAAATTTCAGTTTGTCAAAGCAATCAGGTGTTTCTTGTACGGCTGTATCAGTGTTGACTCTGGCTATCAGATGTAAGGTATTTAAATATGCATTATGCTTTAAAAGTAAAACCCAAGCAAATTTTCTGCGGTTTAATTGTTACTTTTAGAATATGAAAGTTTTTTTATCGTTTAGTTGCGTGTACTACTATAAAATGAAGCTTAGTAGAGCTCTACCTGCAAATAATTTGTGGACATGTTTTTGAAAGTGTGTAATATGGCTACCTAAGTAAGTAAGAGATGCATTATGTTGTGTTACTTCACATGCAGTGTGTAGTTGTGTCATAGACGAGACGGGTAAGTGACAGTTTCATAACAATGTACATTATGTCATGTTTTATGGTTTCCTTAGAACAAGTTAAATAGTTGACAAGTTGTATTTGTAAGTAAGGCGTAAACGCATAGAAAGTGTTGTGTACGGTGCGATCGCCTGTATGAAACCATGCAGTACACAACAGCTCTATGCGGGGTTATGAATTACCCAAATAAAATCAACTACACAGATATCTAATAAGAAGAACACTCGTTTCCCACTACCACTAAAAATCCAACACACTTTTTACTTATTGCGGTCGAGTTTAACACTTACCTCATTCCTCCTGTTCACGAATAGTAGTATTTTTGTACACATCGCATTTACAACAGACCAACTGCTCGGTTATTTGGTTGCTAGTTTCTATTTAACCACTTTTCGTCGTTACTTAAACACCACTTGTAAAACATATATTAAACAAAGCTACAGCATGGGACAGATAAAACTTTGAGTAAATAATACATGGTCCTTTAGCATTTCCTTACTTCACTGTTACATTTAAATCTTCCGCAATTAAATGTTATGATGCAGTAAAATTATAGCGCCTAATTGTACGTATAACATTTGTGAAAGTACCTGAAAGCACCGTGTAGTATTTAATCAAAGTGTTAGCTCACCCTGTACGAAGGTCTCATTCTGCAGGTAGACTATCCAAAGCATTATACTATTTGAATCAGTAAAACCCGCTTCATAGCAATATTGAATATTCAACAAAAAAGAATTAATTTCGTAACTATTTTAAATAAAATAATAAATTTATGATAATATATTGCAATATTTCATACAAAAGAATACATTTTTGTGACTATTCGAAATATTAAGTCAAGTGTCAACTTTACGGCAATACCTCTTTTACATTTTCATTTAGAATAACGTTTAAAAATGAATGAAGAATAGTTTAATGAGGGCGTTATAAAATTACTTGTTATGGATGGTGTTATGGGTAATGGATGATGTTATGGGTATAATCAAGACTGAAAGGAACATGTATTATGAATACAATTAAATGAATTTTGTAATTTGAGAATTTAAATAGATATAAAATTATAATTAAATTAAGTGACTGCGGGGGGAGAGCAGTGGTAACATTAATGTTATGTACTGATTCTAATTAATGTAATTAGATTACCTGAATTTGCCACTTTAATCAAGCTGAATTGAATTCAATTCAATTATAGGTTTGAAAAAAGTTACAGCTAAATATTTTTAATGTGTTTCAGTTTTATTCATTTTGAGAAAAGGGGGTGGACACAAATGCAATAGGAGTGTTTAAACCAAAATCATAAATTTCACAACAGTTATACATAATAACATTTTAGAACAACGTGTTGACAGTCATATATACACAGACAAACTCTATAAGACCTCAAGAGTTCTAAAGCTATCGCAAACACAATTTTAAGGGGAATTATTAGCTAATGTCATGTTTTGAGTTCACAAATAGTGAGGTAATGTGCATTTTGAGTCACCCTGTACGTGCAATACACACAATGTCTATATCACTTTAATCCTTTCAACTAACCGTTTGCACACTTTTTCCGTTTAATCTTTTACGAGGCACTTTAAGATTACATTACGATATTTATATACTAGTTACAGGTATTTTATACTTTAGTTTTGTAATGTGGTAGTGATAGTGATATATTATGTATAGCAAGGAATATGAGCCTATGTCTTGTGTAAGTGCATAATAATTTAATATGATATGCAATAGAGACTCAACTTGTTTCTTGTATCCTAGTCGCAATCTTATTAGCAGAAGAGCTCGTCTCACTCATTTAAATTTAATTCTAATAAAGCAGCGTAGAGATCTGTGAATGGCATTGACCTTTGAGAGTACATAGTCATGCTTTGCTTTTGCTTTTGTTTAGTTTCAGAGTTCTCAAATTAACTGAGATTTAAACTGCCTTTGTGCATAACTTTGCACAAAACATGTCGGTTTTACGTGCTACGTTTATTAACTTGGATTTTTTACTTGGATTAACTGCACAACACAAATTTCGTAGTGGAGATACGTAGAGTGTGCTCCTCTTTAGTAGACATGCGAACGAGAAGGCTAAGGGATATTCCGTCCGAATTCTACAGAATCAGGAATGATTTTTTAAGTAAATGCGTCTTTCTCGGGCCAATACTGCTGTAATGCCTCAAAATGTTATCCACATTATGTCGTAGTACGCATTGAACAGAATTTAGTACTGAACAGTTTCCGCTATAATAAATCATTATGCTACGTTCCTCCCTAATACATTAATGACATTCGTGGAAGAAAAATGAGTAGTAAAAAGTTTATTTAGTGTTTGAACTGTAATGAAAGCTGGTAGTAAAGTGATACGATTTCAATAGCCACGTTTCTACGTAGAGTACTGAGCGTTAGCAGATATTGGATATAATTAGCCATTAGTGACGAGTAAAGGAAGGTGCCTACTTACACTCAGCTGAGAGTAAGGAGTGAGTCATTGACAGGAACTGAAGTTGAGTGGGAGACGGAGAGGGAGGAAAGGATGATACTTAGAAGGAGTACAAGTACAGCGTGCCAGTGCAGTGCAGCCAAGTGCAATTGTCGTGTCGGTAATAAAGTTGTAGTTGGAATAATATTATTAGGTTAGTGGTGGAATTAGACATTCTGCTTTAATAAATGCAGGTGTAGATTTGTTGTTGGGCGGAGTGAACTTTGAGCTGATATTATATTGCAATGGGCATGAGAAGAAGAGTCAGAAGTGTACACACGTCAAGTTCATTCTTAGTCGTAGTGTTCCCACGAAGCGTGTAATGAAGGAAGCCTGTGGCTCATATCGCAGTTCACAAGTTCACATGATAAGCTTAACTATTTCCACTCTCCGGGCAAGTCCAGCTTGCCCAGCCTTTTCATTCCGTTCCACTCTCTTGTCAACTCACACTTACCGTAGTATTTCTCATAACCTCTAAGTTTTATTATACATGGTATTTCATGTCCTTAGTACTTTTATATATAATATATACCCATACGCATATATGTATGTAATATATAAATATATTTGTATATATGTAAGTAATGTATGCAGTCTATATTTATATATTGTATATGCATATATGTGAGTGATATATACATATATTTCCGTATATTTTATTCATTTATTTATGTAATATATTATACATATATGCAATAGATGTACATGTTCTGCCAAGCCAAGTGTTATAAAGCCGCAATCCGAAGAATAGTTACTAGGCATAGTTTAGGGTAAAGACTAGGCCAGAGAAATATTTGTTGAGATTTTAGGAGAGTGCTACGGACTGTCTTCAGCAAAATAAATGAGAGTTGAAAGGGTTAATGCAGTTTTGACGGTTACTTAAGTTCTCATGTGTAGTTCTCCTCATGGCATTGCAGCGCCATATTGACTTCACACTTCAACCTTAAAGGCAAACTTTTCATTTCTAAAGGTCATCATAACACTTCCCAAGCTCGTCGTTCCAACACGTTTTTTCTTCAAAGCAAGAAAACACGACACAGCGCTCCTTATTTATTTATAATGCAGACCTAGCTAAACAAAGTCTATAATAATCATACACTTTCGATCACTTGGCACATTTGAACCCCGGCGCCCAACGCATTTTCCATATTCCGTTTTTCATTTTACCCGTCAAACAAATAAACTATCAGTCAATCACTAACTGCGTCCACTAACTCACGTTATAAAACCCACAAACCCACATTATACGTCATCTACAATTATTATTAAAATATCATCAACACAACTTACTCCATTAGAAATAATTTGACTTTGTATTTCTGCTTTTGTCAAATATCACAAATTCAATCTATAAGCATTCTATTGTATTTCACAAGACTTGAACAATGTGCCCAAGTACAGGATACGATCGAATATTTGCAACAACGGCTTATCACCCCCAACAACACACATAGCTACCTCAACTACCAAAGCAAAGGGAAAGGCAGAGTAAAACTGGCAAGAAATGGTAGTGAGAGAATCGGAACAGGTGTCGTTTCCAAGAAGCAAAGCATTGGGCGGAGGATGGCGTGCGGTAGCTGAGGTTTGTGTAGACGAAAGTACATTTTGGTTGGGGAGATTGGAGCGACATTGCGTCCAGGAGGGAGAGACTGCCTGGCGCCAGACTAGGAGACGGGAGACCCGCTTATTTGCACACAGGCGATACGTTGTGTGTAACTCACACTGCTTCTGTTTTTCCACTTTGCATAAACCTCCATGTTGATGTCATTGAAAATTGTCATTGTAAGAATTGAAATGGATTAGTGGATAATCAACCCCCAGAAATAGACCCAGTCTACGATGCGTGCATTGCATTTTAGTTTTACAGTGCGATCACTTTTAATGAGCTTATATAACAAATGCCAGGCGATTTTCCAGATCCATGCAGTTCAACCAAATACTAAATAAAAGATGATGGACAAAGAATTGAGTAACTGCAAAAGCAAAGGTTCAAAGTGTGGCGACTACAGAGTCCTGCCCTATGAAAACCTAACTTGTGAGATAATTAATGAGTCCGGTTTAAACAATGTAATGTCATCGCGGAATATGGAAAGATGGAAAGCATGTGTGTACGAAGCACATTGAGCAAAGGTAACATTTAGAAGCGCGTTTTGAACTGGTGTTTGTCTTCATTTGCTTTAATTGTGTGTTTGAGCGAGCCACGCACCCACTTCAACTTTACATCTCTGTCATACATGAAGTTTTGGTTGAATGTTAGGCTTTGTTCCCGTGACAGATATTTTGCAGAGTTGTGTGCTCACGGAGAGTGATTTTGGTGCAATGAAATCTCCGTTATGAACTACAAGGGTCGTTCACTCATTGTCAGTCTAGTCGCTCGTATTATTTGCAGTCATTTCTGGATTGAATTATTTTCAGTTTGCATTGTCCACGCACAAACGCTTTCATTCTTCACCACTTGGCCTCCTGGGCCCATTCCGAATGCAATGGGGAAAGGATCTGCCGAGGATGAATAAATCCGGGGCTGAGCTATTTGGATGGAATTGGTATTTTTGGCGTAAACTGAGAAGGACATTTATGTTTGTGCGAGTGGAGTGTGGTTAGTGGGTGGAAAGTGTTTAGTTAGATGTGGATTGGTTGGACGGAGATGTTTGTGTTTGTCCCAAGCGACGTGTTATGATCTTATGATGTCACGGAGGATGTTTGCAGGTAGTTGCCCTGCGAGGAGACTGAATCTGAAATGCTCTTCTGCCACTATGGCATTACATTGTTGGAGTGTTGGTGAGTGTGCGTGGAAGCCGCAAGTTGTAAGTTGTGAGAGGAACGTTGATTGTAGTGGTTTACACAGCACAGGATGCAATTGTTGGGCAGTGCAGTGCTGGTATGCGCGTGTAGTTGTGTGTGTAACTGTAAGTAGTGAATTGTAAACAATGTAGATACGTAGTATTACGTTGTAGTAAATTTGCGTAGTAGAACTGTTACTACTATTATAGTACGAAGACGGATAAGTTTGTTGCATGAGTGGTGCACAAAGTGAAAAAGACAGGACAGGGAAAAGTGAAGTTGTACTACAAGAAGAACAAGTTTTTTAAAGACTCGCATCCAAGTGTATCCACCTGGGTGGATAGACTCATGCATAGTAGTAGACTCATGCAAAGCTCTGTAGCTGCCATGCAATAGTTATATATTTTATATTAATACACACTTCCATTGAACTTTAACTGTTAGCACTACTACCACATAGCAATTCCTCGTACACATCTACTCTACACTGTCTACACTAGCATACACACTACAGAGAGTGAGAATCGCAGAGTAGGCATGTAAAGTAGGCGATTGCTGATTACACACTGCTTTATCATCCACACTCTTTCGTGCGGCCGTTTGGCCGTTGTTGCTCCCTTGTCTTTTTCTTACATTATCTGACTCTTCTTGTTTTCTATGTAACTTAGTAGACATAATATACAGGTTTCATTCTCAGTTTCAATTAACTAATCAATACACACAATCGCAGATTTATAAAGTGTGAGTATTTAAATGTGTGTTCACTGTCTGTGTAGGGATATGGGTGTTGTGTTGTGAGGGCATGGAAATGTGAGTGCAAAATGCAAGTTATGAGGTTTAGACTGGATTGGTGTGGAATGAGTGAATGAACGCTCTTTGTTCCTTTCATGCACTTCCAACCCTACACTGTATATTATATTGTAATATTCTCTTATCAGCACCTAGTCACTCTAACTACCTTAACATGGGAATTACATATACACTGTGTTCTGTGTTGCGTCTGATATGAATGTCCACTTTTCACTTTCTCTTCTAGCAGACCACTTTGCCAAAAAAGAAGTCATTTGACTCTTCGAGTCAACTCAAATGCAAATACTACGTAAGCAATGCCTTCACGTACATTTTTTTCCTCACTCATTTTCTATCATTTCATCCTTACCCCATTCTATTCTACTCACTCAACTCATTAATACTACAACGTGTGTTTGCAAACAATAATCCGGCTAAGAATAATTCACTGCAAAAAGGTTTGTTGCGTAAAAACTCCAAGTCGTAACAACAATGCATCATCTTCCACATTTTATAGAGTTCCATAAAGTGATTTCAAATAATTGCTCTTAAATTATGATTTAGCTAAATAAATCTTTTACGCCCCTTATTTGTTAGTTAAACAAATTAACATTCACATTGAATAAATTTGAATGAATTGATATGGTTGAAGCTTCAACCATATCAACTTTCTATTTTTGATGAGCAATTTCCGTATAGGTAATGAAAATCAGAATAGGTAGCTACTAGAGTAGTTGTTGGAACCAACTTTTCTCAACCCCAAGCTCTGTTTTGGGCTACATTTTTTACGCTAACCCCAAAATCTAAAATATTGACTGCTCTAGTAGGTAAGTACATGCCTTAACTTAATATAAAGTTTCTGCTGCCATTGAAATGCAAGTTTGCCTCGCGTCAACAGAATGCGTTAGTACTAAAGTACAACGTAATATTAATTTTGTGTAAACATATTCTAGTCACCATCAGATTATTTACCTTACGTCAACTCGCCCAAAACAGACAGCAATGTATTACCGAGACTAAAACTTTGAAATTAGTGCAAAGGTGGAATGGTTTACACACTCCGTTAGCTTAAAAGATCAACTCATCACCACCACAATTCTAAAAGCGGGCAATTTATCGCACACTGCTTCTTCAGAACAAAACATAGCACAGTTTTTAATTTCTGTATGAAATAAGCCTGACTGCATCAATGGCCGACTCCAGCAGATTTTCGAGGGAGAATGTAGTAGATTGGGTGAGAATGGTACAAGGAAGTGTTGGTGCAGGCCAATATAGTAAACAAGAAGGTGATTTACATGCACATGATTGTTTGGCACAGTCTGCAGCAAGGCTTTGTAGGCATACAAGCTCGAGGCTTTGTCGTATTGGACAATCAGCAATGTAATGCGAGATGCTTCCAAGAAAAGTGAGTGTAGCTTGTACTTACCTTCTGCGTACAGTCGTCTTGTGTTCCTTCTCTCCACACTCGAAACATGTTGGAAATAAAATTGTGAGTTGATGTTCTGCACTGAAGGCGACATTCGCTCATATCGTATTGCATCCAGTATCCAGAACAGCAGCCGATTTACTACTATGGGTTTTATGCATGTTAATAGCATGGCTATCAATGTATTGCATATTGGTTGGCAATTTTACACGTTAGTGCATGTAATACTGTCACCAGCAATAACTGACATAGCCAAACTAACGCACTGTGGTGCTCTGAGGCTGAAACTGTCCAGCTGAAACTATTTTACCGTTGTATGTTGCACACTCAGCTGATACGGTGCTGTATGAGCTTTAGTTTACTTCCTTGGAGCCACTATGTCATAATAGAATTCGCACATCCATAGCAGACACGTGTTTGGAAGCCAAGTTGAAAGAAGGATATTTGCAATTGGAAGCGAATGAGTAGGGACAATTGTGGAAGTGGCAATTAAGAAGTTATGGCTGATTGCTACAATTAGCAAGGCTGGGTTTGTTGGCTGGTCCATGCATGGCCTCACACGCTACACCTACTCTGCTCCTATAGTTCCAATTTCAAAATTTGCCTACTAAAGCGCTTATATGCAGATACATGTAAGGTAGAAGCCTGAGAAGGACTGGGGTGGCTGACGCTTGGTCTGTCCCCCGTTTCATCTGTTCCTACGTCTGTTCTGCTCAGCAACTTGGTCACTAACTTCTTCCTTTCTGTCTTGTGCTCCACTCACTCCTCCTGCACTATTATTCCTTCTCTTTTTCTGTCTGGACTCTGTTCTGTGCATAATTTTATAAACCTCCTGTCCTTCTTGTCTTTCTATCACCCACTAATGGCATCTCCTGCACAAATCTCTTGTTCGCAGCCTTCAATTCATTCTCAGCACAAAAATAAAACAGTCCATTTCTTAATTCACCTGTTCCACCAGTTTTGTTCGTCAACAAAAGGCTAGCTCCCCAATTCCCTTCATTGCGAGCCACACAATATTCTTGTTCATAAGTCATCAGAAAATTATCTCGCTCAATACTTGGACTGTGATTCTAATGCTTCACCTCTACAATATTGTGCACATTATATGATCATGGGTGTCTGCGGATAGAATACTCAGTAGTCTCGAAAATTGCCACCAAATTTCATCATTGGACCTGGTGCTTTCAAACCTAGTTCAACAATTGAATGGGCAGTCGGCTACATGCCTGCCAATAAACAGCCATTCAATCTGTTTTTCAGTTCTAGTTCTACTGAATTCAGGCAGTCAATCCCAAGCCATAGTGCCGCACAAAGCCTGCATGTTATATTTGGTCTAAAATTGAGGTTGGCTCTGTGACATGAGGATGAAGACATGGAGGAAGGAGTTGGCGTCTCAGTCTTGTCTTGGTGTAGTTGCACTGTGGTAGAAGTGCTAGTGCGGGTTGGCTAAATGCGCTACACTGTTAGTAGCAACACAGCTTCATTATTGCACAAATTACGGACATAGTGTTTTAGGAATAGTACAAAACTACTTGTGCACCGTCAACAATGCTTGTAGTTCCTGAACGTATGCCTCTCAGCCCACACAATCCAATCACTGGTTGTGATTCTATGCTCATGCCTGAATGGCTACTGCTCGTGGCAGTGTGTAAAGTGTACCTGCACCACAAATACGGACTTTTCTGTACCTGTTGACTATTGGGCACCTCCAGCTTCTTTTTCTATAGGAAGAGGAAAAACAATACAATGTTCTTGTAAGTCATGCCATTCATTTTTACCATTGCAGTCAATTATTGACTACTCATAATGCACTTTAGCAGCTCTGTTTACATGAGATCTATGCACATGTACGTGAGTGCAAAGATGTAAGATGTAAATGTAGCCCCATTCATTAGCATTAGTTGTACTTACATGAACTGGTGGTAGTCTGCTAATGTTTATATGTATGGTTGGAGTTGGACATGGTCTAGAGTAGTTGTGTACGTGTGCACATGGTGCAGTTGTCTAGGAAGTATTGAATGCAGTTCGAAAGGATAGTTACCTAAGCACAATAAGATCTGGAGGATTATTTCTATTTACATGTAATAATAAAAACCATTGCAGCCTCCCACTGTTCTAAGCAGTTGAATGCCATAAAATGCCTGTGGGAATGGATCACTTCATTATTGTGTGCACCATCTGCCCTCTGGCGATGTCCTCTGAGTCCCGTGGTATCATCTATGCAAAGAGCAGTCCAATTCTCCCTCATTTCATGAAAAATTATTAGACTCTCTGCTCTGTTGTATTCAGCTGTACCTGCAGCATTAAGATGTTAAAGGTCAGGAAGGAATTGAGCCTATCTTCAGACATGACCTTTCATTTGACCCAACAGTACATATTCGCAATAGTTGCATGCTCCCCAACCATGGCATTCTTTGTTAGCCAAATGCATGTTACAAGCTTTATTGCAAAATGAAGTATTTAGACACATTTCATGGTGTACGCGATTTAATTCATTTATTGATACATTGAATATTGACTTGGGAATTTGTAGGATAATAATAATTTTGATTAGTTAGAACAACACTGATGGCATACACGATAAACACTGAGCTGAGGATCTAACAATGTGGTGTGGTAAAACAATGGCATTTTATGTCTGGTAGGCTAAATTAACCAAACAAGCCAAATAACAATGGTGATGCGGATAAATATAATTTAGCGTTTTGCAAAAACACTTCCGCAATCTCAATTTCTCGTAACACCAACCACTTATTCTTATGACCGCATCACATCGCATGCCTGCACAAGTGAAAATTACGTATTCATTACCAATAACCTCTCTTACACTCAGTGTACGTTTTCATCGTATACAACACACGAATACAGGTGTCATAGTCATAGTGTTTGTTGCTGAGATGGTGACACAACGTTGAATCATATGTAAAACTGCCAACCGCGTGTATAACTACAGTGCTCACCATCATGACAATTAGTGACTTCATATCTTGCACGTATTATGCACCACTCAGCCACTCTATTACAATTTCAACTTGCAATGCAACTTTGATGTATAGTGTACTCACATCTTGTGCAGCTCACTACTCGGGGGAATGCAACAATTCTCAAAGATGGACAACTGGATTGTCTTTTCCATTAATTCATGTAACAAAACTCATTCTTCCGCTTACTACATACACACGTAATGAAGAAGAGTGTTGCTTCTATGTTGTCTATATGCTCACGTAACATCACCTCCGATCCACAAAAATCCATATGCTAACCATTCATTTTATAGAAGATACCTATCTACATACTATGTTTTGCAGTTAGCATGGGGAGGAACAAAGTATTGGTAGTTAGGTATTGCAGTCTGTACGATTAACTATATAACTATCTTCATTCATGATGCTATTTCTGATTGCAATAAATAATAACTCTCAATTGCCCCTCCACAATAATCCATTTATGTAGTAAAATCGTTATGGCAAATTTATCTTGCTTACAAATTAAATGATTTCTCATTGAATACATAATAAAATCAACCGCATTATTGTAATTTTCGGTGTTTTAAATTTCAAATATGGAGGACCTTCCGAGCTCCAGAACCCGCGCAAATTGAGATTTTAAAGCAACGAAATACGTATTTCATCAAAATTGGTCGAAAATAGAGAACAAATGCGTAGACACCACAGCTTGGATGAATGCGCAAACCTCTGAGTCGATTTTTTTTGAAATCGCCATATTTTAAAATCACAAAATATCTATTTTCATAAAAACAGATTGTAATATATTTGTATTTATTAAGTTTCAGGTAAATTTAATAACACACATTTTCTTCTTTTTAGTCACTCTACACCGCTACAATAAAATAATAATATAAAATTAATTAAATAATGTGAAAAGTTGCAGCAACATAGTCAAGCAGTGATAATTGATTGATTATAATATTAGTATTACATATCAGGCCATGTTACATATCAAGTCATTTTCAATAATTACGTGTGAGAATACCCACTCTGTTCAATTTGACAGTTCCGTTTTGAGATTTTGCTGTATAGCCTGATTACAAACAAATTGATAGTGACAATGACAGTGTTACTCTAAAAAACAGCTCTCAGATATTATCAAAACCCCAAAATCCGCTATTCGCTAAGTGAGCACACGGCGGGATTCTTCGTGTAAACTTGCGCTATTTATTTATTTATTCCCCAAAATATCAAGAGTCTATGACTTAAGCATATTCTGTCATCTTGTCACCTTTGAAGACTCAAGTTGTATTTTTATTGATATGCAAGTAATTCTAAAAAATGCAGGTTCATAAATCGATACTTGAAGACAGGCTGTACTTTCTTGTTTACTTTATACTGCGCATTTTGCTTGTGGAACTTTAAAGTAATATCCTATGTACACAGTGCTGAACGAGAAATACCTGGAAATTATTAGCACACACATTACTATATAGTAAAAAACAATATAGTAGTGGTGCTTCCAAAAAGCCTAATTGTTTATCATATAAAAGAATTTCAATGTAAACACTGAATAAAATTTCTTGGAAATTGAGCTTTGTTGACATAAGTCATATACCACAAGTAATATATTATGTACTATTACACTTTGTGTTCTCGGTGGTAGATCAACTCGAAAGGACGGAGTGTGTATTAATAAATGATTGGAATGCTAAGACCAGACTCATAACAGAAGTATTAATATACTTTTAGAAATTCAGGTTTTTGCTATAATGTTAAATAAAATTCTCATGTGGACATCTAATATTTGTTGAGTATTGACAAAAATTAATATATAAATATATATATGCTATGGATTTTTTAACTTATTTTTTACATCGCACGGAATTGACGGAATACAATAACTTGTTAACTAACGATAGTATAAGTAATAATATTTCTTTTTCAGCAGATAGTTTAGAGATTTTAGATAGTATGTACTAAGTTTCGAGTCTCTATGTGTTAAGATGCTTAAGAAACTGCCCCCTAAAGTTGAGACACTTGTGAAAACTGTTTCTTGGGTATTACATTGAGAACATTTTAAAATCTTTTTACGAAGATGAGCATCAAAAATTTTATCCTGGGGGCCTTTCCAAAGTGTATGTGCATCTCAACACCAACTTTTACACACATATTAGTCAAAATATATGCAACAGGTTTGCATCAGCGGACTAAAATTATATTTTTTGTTAATTGACTGATACCTGTTAAGAAGCCAGATGCAAATTCATGGACGTTTTTTTGTTGGCTACTTGCAGCAGTGCCTGTTTATGTCAGAATTTTTCCCATTTGTAAAAAACTTTCAATAGCATCTCAACTTCAGGGGGAAATTTCTTAAGTATCTTAACACAAAAAGACTTGAAACATAGAACGTACTAGCTAAAGCCTCTAAACTATCTGATGAAAAAGAAAGAATCATATTGCTTTTTCCATTGTCAGTTATCGAGTTACGATGTAAAAAATAAGTTAATCAATCCCTTGTGTATACATAATATACATTATATCTCTATGCACACACACTATCAACGTGTATCTCGAATCTCTATATACTAGCATCTGTATTATGTATTATATACTTTTATTAATTATCTTACGTGCAGCTCTAATAATATTTTGTTATGCATGAGAAAGCGCAAATGCTAAGCGGGTAACATTATAAATCTAATACTGCCACTGTGACAACTGACAAGCAAAAGAGCACAACATGTAGTCTCGGCCGGCGTCTCAACTTTGTTTTACAGCGTTTCACTTGGTGAGTTGTGCTATTATTATTATCATTGCCTCTCTACCGCTTTGCAGAAGTTGAGTATGAGTTGTTTTGTGGTTAGTGTACGGCGTTGTATGAATGCTTGAGTGCCCCCTAGCACAGTTGGGTGAAGTAAGTCCTGCGTCTTTGTCCTCACTCCAATCCTCTAACTTCAATCGCTTAAACTGCAATGAACAAAGGATTTTCAATCCAATGTGTTCCTCACATTCCCACTGCATGTCGCCACATGTACTTAAACTTTTAGTGTTGTGGATGCACAGCCGGGTTGGTTGTGCTAACAATCTCATTCTCCTTGTGTACAATGTACTACGCCTTCTCTCTCACGTCTCATCTGTTCACAATTGAGAATCTGTGCATTCTTCGCTTCGTTTATTCATTATGAGACATTTGTAAACACATGTTGATCAGAAGGTATTGTAGTTAGTGGTCAAATATAAATTGACTCACATTCGAGTCCAATTAAATACAGAATACTAGATTCAATCGAGAGTCAGTGTACAGTAAACGTCGTACTATATACTTATTTATAATATCATGTCGGGGTTTACAAACCCCAGAGACTACTGCTGATTTCGCATGAGTATAATATTTTGTCGCTTTCATTAATTTGATGATGTTATTTTAACAATTGAATTTGTAATTTGATTTCAGGTGTGAACTGAAGTTACATTTCCTCTGGTGACAACATTTGCTCCCAAAACTTTTGTTAATGTGGCCCCTCGCTCTTTTCAAAACTAATAATAGTTGGCTAATTCATTCAAAAGTAAAGCATCCGTGGATTAAAAGATAGTTGAGGAATCCATTGACAAGGCAGACTCCACTATTGAGTCAATGGCACTTTCTTGTTCTGGAGCCCCAAGGGGCTTTCAGGACACTGACGAAGTGGTCATGCCTTTCATTGATGATGACCTTCTGTGGTGCCCGGACAATGACGGCAAGCTTATCGACCTATCGTGTCTCGTAAGTTCAAAACAGCTACAATTTACAATTATAAAACTACACATAAATAATGTTGACGAATATATACACTTCGTTCCGAATAAAGAAACTACCATGCAAATGAAAACTGAAGACCAATAAGTAATATTTTATCTGTGTAATGTAAAATCAATAATATCTAAAGATTTGACTGCTCCTCCCTATATACCTACTACAAACACTCAAAGGAGTTGACTTAGAAGTCTATCAATCTGAGTTGCTGCTAAAAAAATAATTTAGTAGGTACACAGAACTGCGTAACAAGGAAGTGTAGAAAATGTAGAAAACAAGCAAACCATGCACTTTACAGCAACAATGATTTTGATGATTGGTTTGACTAGTTTGACAGGAATATGTCTTTCTCTAATAGTTTTAATGAACTCCATGTAATTAACAAAGCCTTATTATAAGGCCTACTTTAGCTAACCTTTTAATTATTAATGGAGCTTTATCACTCACACATTTTTGGATAAAAATAATTGATGATTAAAATGTGTACTCTATTATGAATCTTGATTAGAAAATTTTATGAACGTTGGACCCACAAGCGTAATTACATAATTTGCAATGGAGATTACAATTCATCAAATTCTCAGAACAACCTTTGTAAACCCTAAAGAAATGAACAAGCCATATAGACCGCCTAAAACAGATCCCAATCCCCCTAGAATCCCAATCGGGATACAACAGTCTGCCCCATCTTTATATAGGAAGTGTTTTATTTTTCTTTGAACATTGTCACAGCTCCATGCAACCGTATGTATAACTATAGTCTTGTAGGCACTACGCGGCCCTAAGTATCCGGGTTGTTCCACCTATTCCTATAGCCTACCAAACCATTGCATATCGACACGGTCCTCAGGTAGTGATAAGAGAGGCTAATTCCTAGAGAATGTGGTAATCACGAAGAATCGTCACATCTCCCGTTCATAGCACAAACCAACCGTCTGTACACCTAAGATACTTGTACACGCATTGTTTAGTAAGGAGAAAAGTAGGAACTGTCGAGATTCGACATTGATTTCCCAGCAACATTGTAAAGTGAGACTTTACCATTAAGCCACTGATGCTCCCCTATGATAGGTGATATTCAAATGCAATAAAAGCAGACAATTAGTGTTACTCCTAGAAATCATTGATCGATAAAATGAGTGTTGGTACTGTAGTAATGTGCATGAACAACGTGATCAAAAAAACTTCACAAAGAGAAAAGCTAGTTAGTTGACTCATTAGGGATGTCTCTGATTAACAGGTAGAGCGTCGAAAGAGCATAAAACTGTATATAAAGTGTAGTGTAAAGTGCAAGTGATACTTTGCTCAGATACTTTGCTTACTGTTAATGAAAATACGTTGTTAGATTCAGCCTCAATCATGCATCTCCTTTCAATTTGTTGTGATTTACGAATTATTGAAATAAAGAATGGATAATTAGCACAGCTAGGACATTTAATTAAGGCACTACTCCCAAGACTAAAATGTCTTTGACCGTGCATAGCGCAAAACGTTGAGACAATATATTTTAGCCAAACACCTCTTGCAATGCACCAAATTGTAGTTTGGCGCAAAAATACCCTCTTTAGGGGATTTAGGAGGGAGGGGTGAGCGTAATTTCCCGTTTCTATAATTCGTTCTGCATGACGCATCGCATCTTCTTTGACTCAAAAAGAGATACAATATATCACTTATATATGCATATAAAAGCCTAGTTGTGCTTCAACCTTTATGTAAGCATATACATGCATGAATGTAGTGACTTTTGATCTGAATGGTAATTTTGGAATCGAGATTGTTTTCTGGTATGTTATCCTAATACTACTTTTAACTTTCCAAATTGTATTCTTGGTAAACTTTATTTTTGAAATGGATTCACAGAATTAAATATTTCCTGCAACTTTGTAAAAAAGATTGTTAAAAACTTGTTTCTAAAGTGGGTTTACGTGAAGTATATTTGCGTTGTCTCCAATTTTGATACATTGTATTATTGGTGTTTTAGGCATTACTTTCTACTAGTTTTCAGCAATAATTTTCAGATGAAGTGTAAACTAAAAGGTTACTATTTCTACCTGTTAGGTGCGCTGGTAATTAAAAATTATAATACCCGTAAGGTGTTATTTCACTCTTTTGAAATAAGAAAAGCCTTCTGAAAACATCGTCACTTAACGATCAATGTTACAAGTATCTCCTTTCCTTAATTTTAGAATAATATAATGTATATAAAAAGACTATAGACTTGTATTTTCTCCCTTTTGTGCGGATACGTAAGATTCTTAAAAAATTGAAATTATCGCAATCCACTGCTAACAACTAGCGAATAACTACCCATCTCACATCCTAATGTTGCACATAGTTGAGACTAGAAAAATGTTTTAACATAGTGTCTTTCAAACGGATTGTTGTTCTGGTTTGCATAAATTTTCACCGTTTAGACTCCAAAACCCCAAAATATTTTGCCAACATATTTTATCCACAAACATTTCCTAAATATTTGTATTGGCTAAAACCAAAAATATTGGAAAAAATTGAAAATAAACTTTTGTATATCAGCTTATTTTGGCCTGAAACGTGTAGATCCTAAGTCTCAGGACTACTATAAGATGCTACACAAAAAACATTTTCTTTTATAAATGTCCGAGCCCTGTTATTAAAGCATTGAATGCTTGGGAACAGGAATATTTAGGTAGTGGTTTTAAATATATTTCACTACTTAATTGTCAGTTAGGAAGCAACAATAAGTACATACAGTGAGCGCCTCCTAACCCGTCACATGGGACTTTTAACACGGATAGGTAACCTATTCAAAATTCAAAACCAAATTGTATCGATGACAACAAGCCATAACCTAGCACCTACCCTGTGTATGAACGTAACCTACTAATGTTATACGCCTTATGTGACGGCTTACATGGCGCTCACTGTATCATAAATTTGTATTCAACCAGAGATCGTTCTGTATCGAGTTGTATATTCCAGACTACAGCGTGTTCAATACACATGGTCAGTGTGTGATCTGCTAAAGGTCAGTTTACCGGAATAACAATACAGCTACATACAGTTACCCTGCCCATGTGTATTGAACACGCCGCCTAGTCTGGAAAATACAATTTGAAACTCAATACAGACGAGACGATCTCACAATTGTAAAAGGTTGAATGTACAAGGCCGCATGAAAGAACGTTGAAAGGGTGGACTGCAAAAATGTAGGCAAAATTTGTGCATTTGCAAAACAAATAATATGCTTTCCCTTCGTATGATTGAAATCATTTTTGGTTTTAGATGAAATATTGAATTTGAGTGGTAAGCATTGTTAAGAGTGGAGGGTTTCTAGAATGATGTAGAATGTTTAGATATTTTGTTGACAGTTAAAGACGGGTTTGCCGAGGAACAAAAATACTATATAATAATATTTTTACTATGAATTAGAGTTGGGGACGCTATACGGTTTCAGCCAGATCACGTTCAACTGTGCGTGATTTTATTTTTTGGATTTAAAAAGAGTTCGGGTAGAGTCTCAAAAATCTTGCCCGCTCCCAACTCTATCAGGAATTAACAACATGAAATATGGGATGCTAATGAGCATTTATTTAACTTTCAGGATGGATCTTCAAACAGCTCAGTGGTGGGCCTTGTGTCCAGCTCTGGAGGATGCAACACACCTAGTCCAAACAGCAATAGTAGCATGTCGTCCTGTCCTTCGATTGGTGCTGGAAGCAGTAACAACAATAGTCACACGTTGAACTCTTTCTCTCTCGGACTTTGTCCGTCTCCAGGAATCAGTGACCAGACTCACCACCACCATCAGCAGCAGCAGCAACACACCACCCCACACCACCATCTGCACCACCCCAACCTGTCCCGCCCCTCCCCTCCCTCCACCACCACCCACATGAGTGTCCAGCAGTCTTCAATGGGGGCCACCTCCTCCTCGTCCTCCGTATCGTCCTCGTCCACCCAAAACTCCTCGGGCTCCATGGCGATGAGCAACATGAGTCCTGGGCCCGGGCCAGGCTCCGCAAATCAATTCAGTCTCAACTCTTTGGCAATGAGCTCCATGGATCACCACCAAAGCGGCAACCAACACCACCTTCTCCAAAACCACCAACAGTCACAGCACTCCATGCATCAAAGTCAGTCCAGTGCGACCACCGGCCGCAGCGCCAACAACAACCAGGAACCCATGGAGCTACCCACCTTGTCCCAGTTGTCCCAAGCGGATCTGAACGGACTCGTGTCCACACTGGACGACGACGACGACGACTTGTTTAAACAACTCACAGAAACTACTTTCGAGCTGGACGCTATTCTGGACGGCTTTGTAGACGAAAACAACCCGGCCAATAACAGTCAAGCCAACAACAACAACCACTTCGGAAACAACAATGCCCCGCAACAGCAAAGTCTCCACCACCAACAATTCATGGGCTACTCCCCCAACCACCACCAAAATAACTCCAACACCAACATGAGCCACAACGCCCATCACCATCAACAGAACCAGCAGCAACAGATGCACTCCCATTCTCACCAGCAGCAGCAGCCGCAGCAGCAACAACTCCATCCGCTCCACCAGAACAATAACACCAACAATAGCAACAATTCCCTGGACGAAATGAGGGCTCTTGGCCCTCACGGGCTAAAGCGTAAGAGGAAAAACGGAGTGAAGCAAAGTAATGCAATGGGCATTGACATGGATGAAGCCAATAATGCTGGAATCATGAGTTTGACTAATTCGTCGCAGCAACAAAGAAAGTCGACTTCCATTCTTCAGAGTCAGCTGTGCCAACCACATTTAGACGGCATGTCCCAAATGTCCAATGGCGGAAGAGGCAAGACTAACATCGCTGCTACAAACCCACTGCTTGCCGGTAAGTGCTCAAGTTGCTTCTTTCCAGTCTCCCGCAACCACATTCCTAATACCCACCATGGCCAATTCTCACATCGTATTACCAGAGTGTTTTATCCAACTCAAAACCCAACCCAATCACAATTGGGTTGGGTTGCGGTGTTGATGGCAGATTTGCGGGTTGTGTTGAGTTTAGGATTCTGAGAAATATTTGCCGAACCAATATATTTTCCAATATATGTATTATGGTTTGGGTTCAATTGGGTTACTTCAGATCCAGTTAACATTGAGTTGGGTTTATGAAGTAGCAGTCTAAATGGGTTTTGGGTTGGGAAATTTATGGGTTAAAATTGGACTGGATTGAAAAAACCCAACCCAAAAAATATGCCACGTACTACCACCATCAAACAAAATGCTTTTCTCGTCCAATAACAGTTTGATTTCTAACCAGCTCCACACGTAACATTAACATCAACGCAAACAGAGCATTGCAGTTTGGTTTTTATGATTGATAGAAATGATTTTGATTTTAGTAGAGCACCCTTATCAATCTAGAGTTCGTAGGTTTGCCCACAATCAATAAACGATGAGTTCGTATATACTTGTGTGTTATGAACTTGATTTCTATTTTTTGTTTCATGTATCAACTGAATATTATTCTCGTCTTTGTTGTCTCTGTGTACTGTACTAATAATACACGCTCTGTAACTTGAATGAACCTCACACACTTCAGATGCGTTTTATCGCGCTCTTTTTCCACCGGAAGGTAGGTTAACGTCAAAAAAGCATAAAATGTACTTGTTTGTGTGCTGTAATGTTTCGTTTCCCTTTTTTCCATTGTGGTTTTTGAGTTTTTGCTTTACACTTCTGTCTTTTGGAATAATGTACTTTTCTCTTGTGTGTCGTTTTTACCACCAAATTTTTTCATTGTTTGTATTTGACCTTAGACAGTCACTCCATTTTATTACACTCTAAATCATAACTGCAAACTTTTTCATTTCGGTTATTGTTTAAAACACATATTTTTGTGAGTTTGCTATGAATGAGGGTCGTGCAATCGTCGTATTACTGTACATTACATAACCAGACAACGGGTTGCTTCGAAATAAAAGGCAACGCTGCTCACTCCTCGTACCTTGCCTTACGATGCACCTAAAAACAAGTCGACAGATATTATGTATAAACGATTAGATATGCAGAATATGCACCCAACTGCCTTGTCATAAAGCAGTGTGTAAAATCTGTACTTATAAAATATGTCAGTCAACACCTTAATTGTTCATTTTCGACCAAAACCTTGACTTTCATGTCAGTTTGTAAATGTCGTTTTCATCCCTTGATAGATCGTTGTAGTTTAATAATGTAAATATGAGTTCAAGGTAGGTATTAGAACAAATGGTCAATTTAATTGCACCAGTCAGTTGCCAGTTGTAACATACCTGTCAATCAATACATCATTCCGCCGAATCGGAGAAAATGAAAATAAGGTAAAATGAGGTTCACCAAAGTGTGTTGCAGCCGATGCATGGTATATACACTGTCACCACTAATTTTCATGTGTCCAATATTCCTATCAGGTTCCATGCTGCCTGGGAATACATATTTTTATAAACCTTTGACTTTCTCCTGTTGTATGTAATAATTCAAAAATATTTGTAAAAGAAGCTCCATAAAAAAAAATCAGCTTTTTAAAAGCGGCAAAATTGTCAGTTAGAAACGACATCCAAAAATACGGCGCAGCAGAGGAAAAGCTTTTCTCCCCTCCTGTGAAATGATTAAACTTACACTAGCTAGTTTCCGCATTTCTCCGAGTTGTGATTTTCACAACTATGGAATTTACCGTATAATTAGAAGAAATGGGAGACCGTGGAAATCAAATTCTTATGAGGAAGTAAAGTAGAAAAAAAAGTGTTTCATATAATTTACTAATTCGAAAATTTGTTTTTACAAAACGCGAATGGGGATATTATGACCACCTAAAAAGACGGTTTTGAAAAGCAGGAATGAAATAAACGGAAACCGTTTTTCTTAATTGTAAATTTCACACATTAACTTGTTTAGTTCCATTTTCGTGAAAGCAGGAAATATAAATACGACCAAACAAATTGGACCAAAAAGTTTTCAAATTTGAATTAGGTACTAGTTCATAAAACACTTCAAGTTACAAAATATGACTATTGATCAACTGCGAGTGATTTATATTTATGAAATCAGTTGGAATCTGAATGCAAGTTAAGCTCTTGAGCTAAAAAGCTTCTCCTAAATTAAATCCTCGAATCAGGAAAAATCTGGAAGTTAGTAGAAAATTGGACCAAAAGGCCAAATGAGGAAAACCACTGCCACAAAAATAGATTGAATGGAAGCAACGTATACGTCATTAGACATGAAATCAAGTTATTCGCTATAATTCGGTGAAAAACATATTTAGAAATAAGAAATGGTGAAAGCCACAAAAAGAATAGAAAAATCAACTACCGAAAGCTATATCAGCGATATCTTGCTGGAATCGGTCCTAATTTCATGTCACCTTGGAAATTCCATCGTTTTTCTTATTCCAAAGTGAAAAAGAGAAAAGTTGCCTGACATAATTATGGATGGTTTAGATTTCACCCAATAGTATATTCAATATATATGGAGAGAAATGGAAAGTTAGTCATATCGAAAGAGCACATTCCATGAACAACCCTTATACTTCCCTAATTGATTTTAAGGGCGTTAAAATTTTATAGCAACGTTTTGTAACACAAGGTTTACTAAGGTCAGGCCTTTGGAAAGCAGAGAAGCAAGAGTGGAAAAAGAAACGCCTGTAATAGTTGCAAAAGGGATCCCTGCATATAGAAGAAATGTATATGATTTTGAAGGTTAAAGCCTGGAGAACATAATCGAACTACAAGATATACATTCTCGAAAGATACATCGAGGACACTAGTTTTTTTAGGTGGTCACAATATCCCTATTCGCCTTTTGTAAAACCATGGATGCGTGCCAAATGTGATTATTAGTAAATGCTTCTCAATTACTGCACTGCTATAGCAATACCGCATAGCATTTAATCAAGCATCCTTTAAAAACGTTTGTCTTAGGAGGTATGGAATATAAATTTATCTAAAACTGCCCACCAATTGCCTTCCAAATCAGTGCCATTTGCATTCATATTTTTTTATCTTTTTGCTTCACCAATTTTGTTTAAAAAATTAGCATGTGCCTAACCTCCTAAAGCAAAATGGTTGTCTAGGCTACTTGCATTGGATTGTGAGTCGAGTGATAAAATATTTTAGTCAGGATTTTTTGTTTGCTCTTTTGTGTATGCAACTGACGATTTGGAAGCCGAGGTTTTGTTTATTGAATTTCTTTGTTCAAGGTTGTAGAGGAAAGGGTTAAATAAAGTTTCCATTTATTTATTTAACTTGGGATTACGTGGAACCCTTTCATAAAATGTAAACGCACTGTTCAATGAGTGTGGAGCGATTGTCGCGTCTTGCATTTAATTATTGTCTGTGGTCTCTGGAGCAGACGTCATGTCCTTTCACTCCTTCATCCAACCAAACACACCAATTCGGCTTTCACTTCGATTTTCTGATCACGTCTTTGATCTCGATTCTCATCTCTCTGCTTCTTATACAAGTGAGAAATCCTGTTCTGTGGATTTCTTTTGTACTTGTCCCTCCATGTGAGCGAATCTAGAAAACGGGAATTCATTTCCGTGCACTCATCGTGTCTAATTCTACATACACAACATCTCCTTCTCCAACACAACTTTAATGTCACAAACCCGTCTTTGCCCTACTCCATTTGCATTGACAACGAAGCTTATCTTATACATACTAACAGGAGCCAAATTACGACGGAACAAGGTGTTTCGTTCGCTCAGGGCACACATGCAGTCATGGAGGGCAGTAAATTTGCATACAGTCTTGCCAATAGTCACTTTGCGAATTGTTAACGTCGAGTTGACACAATACGACTCACACGAT
This sequence comes from Pogonognathellus longicornis, assembly GCA_034694085.1. NCBI lineage: Eukaryota > Metazoa > Arthropoda > Collembola > Entomobryomorpha > Tomoceridae > Pogonognathellus > Pogonognathellus longicornis. Next base: position 25,137 of record JAQFYB010001929.1, read on the forward strand.
GTTGAGCTGACGTTCACAAATCGCAAAAAGTATATTGGCAGAACAGCCTGGAAATTTTTACCTGGCCTGGTGAGATTTAGGACCTGTTAGTGTACACACTAAAAACGAGTGTACAGCAGAGAGTAAGGTCAAAATGAAAAATCTCATGCCAAATGGAATCTCAGTTTACTCTATAACTTTCCTTTTTTATTCTGTGACTGAGCAATAAATGTAATTACAAGATTAATTATTTGTGGAATATACAAGAATCGCGTACTATCCATTTATATACTCAAAATGATGAATATAAAAATAGCTACTTAATGACAGGTGCGTACCCAGGATCCATACGTACCCGGGGTACACAGAAAGGTTATATATAGAAGTTAAATATTGGGAGAGCAAAATTGAATATTAGGTACAATTTAGTCCATAATAGCGCCTATTAATTAGGTAAAAATCAACCTAAAATGCATAAAAATCGCGCGTAGCGCGAATTTTTTCGATTTTTTTGGTAAAATAACCTAGTTTTTGGCCAGTCTGGGGGGTGCACGTACACCCGGTGCACCCCATTGGGTACGCGCCTGCTTAATGAAAAGTTTTGGCAGAAAATTGTTAAGTTTGCAAGAAGTTTTTATAACTTCAAAATGTGGGACATAAATAATTACATAATAATTACATCATGCCAAATCTTGTACATCAAGATAATGACACCACTATGGACAGAAAGAGTGTAGCCAGGATTGGGTTTCGGGGGGTGGCAAACTCAAAACATGATGTACATATGTGCTCATTTTCGCGCGAAGCGCGAAAAATTGCAGCTTTGCGCCAAAATGAACATAAAATACATAAAATTCGCACAAGGGCAGCTGAGAGCGTCGCCTTTCGTTGTAGTCATGCTTAGAATTAAAAATTTTCCTTCGTCTGTTATCCTTGCACATCCACGGTAGAAACTGGTATCCGGTATAGTATACGGTATACTTGAGAGTCTATTTAGCGAGTCAGTTGCTTTGGACAGTCGTTCGTTTAGTTTGCTCATCTCAGTAGGACAAATGTAACTATAGATAAGTGCACAGATGCCTTCGGGGCATTTTGCCAAAACTTTGATGGACAAATTTATTTATTGCTAAAACACTAATCTAAATACTAAGTTCCACTAAAAATATTTACAATGACTCCGCGTTGTACATTCCCAGCCCGAACCCGACTCGACGTTGTGCATTGTTGCTCGAAACTCGCTCGAACCCGAAACAATTGTAAAATTTTGCTGCTTGAACTCGCTCGAAAACGAGTTCGAGCGAGCGGGCAACGAGCTGGCTCGGCACCTCTATCATTTATTCTCAAGGTGTGGAGAAAATTTACTCAACCTTGCACTGATGTTAACCAAAACTTCTTACTGTGTAGGTGATTAGTTTTATTTTATGACTGTATATGCAATATATGCGATTGTAAATTATTGTGAAATTTATGAGTGGGCATAATAACATGTAAATTTTGTATCCACAATCAATAAAATAATCCTTATAACGTTGGATTAGATGAACAGATTTATTATACGTAGAACTTGTTATGGCATGAAACATAATAGAGATAATAAGTCTCCAGAATGTAGCTGATAGTAAAAAAAGTAGCAAATAATTGCTATGCATGTCTTTAAATATTATAGAGGTAAAATCAATATTTCTAGCTGAGCAAAACCAATTTTAAAAATGCGAGGATTTAAATAAAAGTCACAAACAGCATCCAACTTGCTGTTTTATGTGGCTGTAGTACAGCCAGATCTGGCTGTTGCTTCCTACTCATTTACATAGGAATCTAAAAAATGCAGCCAGATCTGACTGCATTTCAGTTTTTGCCCTGTAACATTTTTTATTAATCATTTATTAAATTGTAATTACCATCATTAGAAAGAGCACAAAATTTCGATCAGACTATCAGTTTCTTGTAACTGTAACATAATATAAGGTTACTGAGCTACTGAGAAATATAAAACGTGAAACACTTTCCATGTAAGAAACTTTCACCGCGAGTAACCCCCAAGATAAAATATCCTTTCAGAATTTTCGTGCATATGCAAAACTTATCACAGCTATGGTAATCTGAAAAGTTACAAGAAAGGAAGTAGGGTGGATGTCGGTTAACATTTGATACCGTAAGATATGGCTGTAATATCGTCAGATTCGGTTGTAGTACAGCCCGATAAAGAGCAAGTTGGGAGCTGACAAATAATCATATTATTGAAAGAATTGCATTAATTAAGAGGAGGGAATATGAGAACGGATTGTATACAGGGAGAAATAGTGAAGGGATAGGACATCTTTTCAGCGGACGGAGATGGGGATAGAGTGAGTAAAGAGAAAGCAGGTGCTACATAATTCACAAGAGCTCTCCATTCTGCCTTTACAAATGTTCGTCTTGTTACGACTCAACTCACTCAGACTATCTACAATCTTGCTTATTCTTTGACTCTTTCCAGTCTGTTTAGTCCACTTGACTGAACTACTTTTCTGTGTACCTCCTCAACACTTTCTCTCTCTTGGGTTCTTCTGCCAAAAAAGAAAAAGTTATCAATCATTCAGCCAAAGAGCCAAGGCCGTATTTAGGATTCAATTTCGGGAGGAGCAAAATACCATCATAGTGGACAAAAGTGTCAATTATCGCGCATATCTCAAAAAATCAGCCTAAAATTCATCAAATCGTTGCCTTAATCATAAAAATCATGCCTTCATATCATAAAAATCTGACGTACTCGAATGTTAGAGAGGCCCAAAGAAAATGCATCTGTAGTAGTAGAATAGGAGTGAGCTATACAAGTGCATGTCTATTAATTCAGCCTGGAGAACACGTTATCATCTCACCACACCTCTAGAACTCACAATCCCGCGGTTTGTTGCTTTAAACTGCACAAGTCCTTTCCCTGATAGGTTCTTTCTGTTGTGTTTTATGGTAAACCGCGTTTTGTTGCTTCAAACTACAGTAAACCTTCCCTGATTGGTGGCGTTAATTCTACTGTGATAAGTGTGCACTAAACTTTTTCTGATTGGTCACAAAAACTGACACGCAGTGTTAATATTTCTCTGCACTTCTACTAAGAGCG
>JAQFYB010001930.1:0-28204 GCA_034694085.1 Pogonognathellus longicornis
TTATTTGTTTTATTTTTCGTTGGGTAGATTTCGTGTGTTAACAGAGCCATTCGCTGGTCCTTAACATGGAGATGAATGGGCTAATTAACATACACGATAAGATAAGAGAAGGTCTTTCTTTGACATGTTCACAGTTCGGGAGCTGAACTGCTAACGCCTCCATTCAAATTAGACTATGCACATAAAAATCAAAACACAATATTGTTATTAACTGGATTCTACACTACAATATTACATTAATCCATCTAAGATTTCCATTGCCATTTAAAAACAAAGAAATATGCAACGTAAGTGTTGTTGGAGTCGTATAATATTATAATATAAAATAACGTACTTTCACTATTATCATCTACAATAATAAGATACAACAACCGAAAATGAACACCATGTAAAAGAGCCTAAAAAGTCTTTGTTCCAGGTTAGCACACGAACCACTCAACATCTCATCACCTGGAATATAAATTCTTGAAGCTAAGATTCGTAAAATGAACATGGTCCTATTAAGATTTTGAACAAAATATAACCACAGCCATTAAAATGGCAATTACAATTTAGTAATTTTCATTTCCATTTCCATTTTCCTTTCTCAACTGTTCAAAGTTCAGAAATGAGCGCGAGGCAAATTCTATTTTAGGAAAAAGTTTTTCAGGTAAAGGAACGAAGCACAGCTTATTCTCGCTTATTTGCATGTGTGGTGTGCATGTATTTACTTAAAGCATTGATGTCTAATGCATTAATAACCATTTCCTTTATACATAATATATATATGTACATATTATACAAATTGGGGGTTGGGCAAATGCCGGCAAAAGTAGAAAATACCATACCAACCGGTAAATAGTGGTAAATACCGGCATTTACTGGCATTTTCCTGACACTGGCATTTTCTATATTTCTCAGTATAAAATACAATTATACGATCTAATAGTGAAAAATTATATAATTGTTTATTTGTGTGTGTGCCACAAATTGAGTAGGAAAATACATTGCAGGGGCTAAAGAAATACTTTTTATTCGTGATTAATCTTCGAAATGTAGAAAAAGCGGCTGCATGCCCACTATGTAATTGTTGGACCTTTCAAATGAACTGTCATACGACTTTCCACATTGCGTCAAAATTTTAAAAACAGTATTTTAGAAATGCCTATCTACATGCAGGAGTCATAGAGCGCATAGAATTGAGAGATTGAGACTTCAGACAAATTTTGGAATGTTCGTAAGCAGAACAGGCAAGTAGCCGAATAATAATAATAGCCCACAAGTATAAATTGAAACTTTGCACAACCACCACATTCGTGAATGGCACTTTGCGCAATATTTAGTTCACCATATTCCTACCAGTACAGTACTCCTCCCGTTAAGCAGGGTTGCCAAAATCTGAGTGTGAAATTTCAGAATGCTTTATAAATGTAACAAATTTGACGAAACATTGTATTTAAACGTTAAAAAACATGCACAAATAAGTAATATTGGGAAAGATTTAGTAAAAAGGTTAAATGAAAAGCGAAATAATAAACAATTATGACAATTTTTACTCGAAAGTACCCTGGATTTTGATATTTTGGAGACTTTTGAGTACATTTGAGTATGATTTGAGTATTTTGAGGATGTGGTAAAAATGGAGTAAAATACTCACGATTCGAGTATATCTAGCAACCCTGCCTTTAAGGGTTGATTGACTATGCGTTTGGATTATTCAAAATGGCGGCCAAAAAAAGCTATAAAAAATAATAAAGCTTTTAGTAGGAAACTTTTATCAAAAAATAATCCATATACATTCTTGTTTAGTTGATTTTTCTCTACAATAATGTACTTTCAAATTTCCAGAAAACTGTAAAATATAGAAAGAAGCCTTAGGGATTTGAAATTTGGAAAAGCCTGTCTTTTATAATTTACATTATTTTGAAATTATAGTTATTATCGTAACTTGTGAAATAAAATTTCTGCAATCCGTGCAACATTTAAAATTAGTGATTTAAGGTTAGAAATAATTATTAAATATCAAAGTCTAAAATAATCAAAACTGAAACATGCAAAAACTTCTAAATTCGATTAATAATTTCAACGAAAATTTATTTTCAGCAATTCACAAAACAAAATATTTTGATTCTATGCACAGAAAATGTGTGTCATCGGTTTGTACTTAGGCATGCAAATTAATGTCTAACTAAATCTAAGTATAATAGGTACTTACAAGTTAGAATAAAACATAACGCTACTCTAAAAATATTTCGTTTTACTGGTATGATTTATTAAAAAGTAAATGCAGCATTTAAAACCATTGGTTGAAAAGTTTTTTATAAATGACTTTGGCCAACTGAGCGACAATAGCGTAACTCAAGAGAACCCCAACAATGTAGGGGTAAACCATTGGCTCCAGCGTTGTCATTTGCAGCCATTCTCTGAGTCCAGGAATAAATGGGAGAGCCAGTCCAATGGCCATTATGAGAAAAGTCATTACAACAACCGGAGCGGATGCCGTTGATTGGAAGAAGGGAATTTTTGGAGTTCTGATCATGTGGACGATGAGCGTCTGAGTCAATAGTCCTACTGTGAACCACGTGGTCTGAAATAGAGTAACGTTGTCCGCGGGAGTTTTGATGTCGAAATAGAACCACATGAAAACAAAGGTGGTGATGTCAAAAACGGAAGACCAGGGTCCCATCCAAACCATGAAACGTAGAACTGACGTCATGGACCACCTATGGGGCACAGCCAAAAATTCTGGGTCCATGTGATCCCAAGGAATTGCAATTTGAGAAATATCGTACAACATGTTTTGGATCAAGACGTGTATGGGGAGCATGGGAAGAAAAGGGAGCCAGCTGGAAGCAACGAGCATTGAAAAGACGTTTCCGAAGTTGGAAGACACGGCCATGACGATGTACTTCAAAGTGTTTCCAAATGTAGAACGTCCGATGATGACTCCTTCGCCAACCACTTCCAGGTTCTTCTCCAGGAGAATGATGTCGGCTGACTCTTTGGCGATGTCCGTACCACTGTCCACAGAAATTCCCACGTCCGCCTCCACTAGCGCCGGAGCGTCATTAATCCCGTCACCAATAAACCCAACAATGTGCCCGTTTCGTCGTAACGCCCGAATAATATCCGCTTTCTGTATCGGAGTCAGTTTTGAAAATATCGTGCTTCTCTCGGCCAGTTGGGATATTTCTTCTTCGTTAAGACCATCGAGATCTGTGGAAGTGACGATATTTTCCACCGGAAGTTCAATTTCTTGACAAATTTTGCGGCAAACGACGGCAGAGTCTCCCGTTAAAACTTTTATGCTCACGTTGTTCGTCAGAAGGGTTTGAACAGCAGGCTTCGCCGATTCTTTGGGGGGATCGAGGAAAGCAACAAATCCGACAAAAATCAAATCAGTTTCATCTGATGTTGAAAAATTGGTTTGATTTTGGGAAACCTTTTTGTAGCCGACTGCAAGGACTCGAAGACCTTCTTCCCCGAATCTTTCAGTCATGTTTTTCAGCTGGGTCATTGTTTCTTCTGTTAGGAGGCTAATACTTGATTCGTCTGGAATTTCAAAACTAGTTGACTGATTTCCGCTGTGGAGTATTTGCTTGCAGAGAGTTAAAGTTTCTTCAGTGGAGCCTTTGCAGATGAGAATTAAATCGTCGTTGTTTAGTTTATTTCTTAAAATTACCGAGGTCCTGCGACGTGTAAAATCGAAAGGGATTTCATCAATTTTTTCATAGTGTTCTGTTACATCGGATGATAATATCACATTTGAATCTGTTGTGATAGATTTCCATCCTTGGATTCGGAATGTTTCCCAGAATGAAAGTACGGCTGTGTCCATCGGGTTGTTATGAACAGATTGGAAACAAGAATTGATGTATGCAAATTGCAACGGGATTTCCGAATCTTCTCCGAATGGATTCACGTGTCTGGAGAGAGTGACGACACTTTTGGTCAATGTTCCTGTTTTGTCTGTGCAAAGGATATTCATTCCTCCGAGATTGACAACAGCATCCAGACTCTTCACAATGCATTTTCTCTTTGCCAGTTGGTAGGCGCCTTTTGCAAGAGTTGTGTTGACAATCATCGGCAGCATTTCGGGTGTGAGCCCCACTGCCACAGAAAGGGCGAAAAGAATTGCGTCCGTCCAGTTTTTATTCAGAAATCCTTGCAAGAGAAGGACGGGTGGAACAAGGCAGGACATTGTCAGAAAAAATATCCAAGAAACTCGACGTACTCCAAGTTGAAACGCATTTTGAGGACCCTGGTTGGATATCTTGGCTGCCATTACCCCAAAATATGTTCGAGAACCTACGCCATTAAACCAAAAACACCGGTGTATTTTTTATTACTAGGTGAATATTAATAAATGCACGGAATTTTACAATAACCGAATTTTCTAGTTTTTCTTGCATACCTGTTGCTTGAACAATGGCGGTAGCAACTCCTGAGACAACAGAAGTCCCCATGTAGCAAATATCTGGTTTTCCCCAATTCGCATTCATTTTCAATCTTTCGGATTCACTCGATGGACAATTTTTGTCCGATTTTCTTTGAATTCCAAAACAATTTCGGAACATATTGCTCCACGAGTACCTTTTAATCGTAACTGGCTGCGGGATATTTTCTACAGGAATTGTGACTTGCTCGGAAGTTTCATTGATACTGTTCCTGCGATCCATTGGGTATTTCTCGACAGGAATTGCTTCCCCGGTCAAAGAAGCTTGAGAGACGAAGAGATCCTTGGATTTAACAATAATCAGGTCGGCCGGCATTAAATTTCCGGGTTCTAATTTGACCCAATCTCCAGGAACGAGTTCGTCTGTCTCTAACTCGAATTCTTCAGGATTCCCTTGTTTGTCGACGTCATTGAAGCGAATAACTTTAACCTTTTTGGAAACCAAAGATAAAAGTCCTTGGGCTGCTCTGTAGGACTTGAGTTCCTGGTGGAAACGAATGATGGACGATAAGAAGACCATTGTCAACATAACTCCCATTGTGTCATAGTCCTCAGTTCCTCCTGACGCAGCGGCGAGTAAAATCAAAAGAATGTTGAATGGGTGAAGTATGGCAGACATAAGAATTCTGTACCACGATTTTCTTTTCCCTGCTTCGATTCTGTTTGGACCAAATTCCATTCGACATTCCACCACTTCCGCAGGGTTTAGGGGCAACGGATGTAAATCGGGGGAAAAATCTATAGAACAGTTAATTTTATTGTTTGGAAAAATTTGAGATTTTTTAACAATCAAAACCATATTACGGGGATTTTATCTTATAATGTAGGTATATTTATGTAACTTTATAACACTCAAAAGAACTATTAGGGCTAAAATACTATAATGAATTTTTCCGACTATGAAATTCCGATTCATTTGTAATTCTCTTTTCTTGAAATGTTATAAGCATAAGGCACTATAATGTAAGTTACATTATATTGCCTTGTACCTGTTGAAAAAATGCAAACTTTTCTGAAAAAATATAACATAACAACGATAATATTGTTAACTTTTTTTTGAAAATGCTCTCCACACAACCTTGCGTAATTACCAGGTGTCTAATTTATTTTGCATCAACAGTAATTAATTGTTAAAGTAAACAAAATTTAAATAAATAATTGTATCTAACGAAACAAAAATGTTGATAAACAAGATTAAGTTCTTGTGAGTAGTTGTAATTAATATTTTAAATATAATATCTTTAAGGGGGGGTTCAAATCTTAAAATCATTGTGTTTAGAAACGCTTAGTTACTCACACAAACACATGTAAATTCAAAGTGAAAAGTCAATTCACTTGGTAAACTTCAGAGGATCCGTGGTTAGGGTTAGGTTGTGAGGGTTGGTCTTTTTTTCTAAAATTAGTTCATACTTGTGGCTAAAACGAGTAGTGACTATGTACCCCACTTTTCTTCTTCCTTGTCCATGTAAATTAAGGTTTTTCCAAAAGTTTACCAATATTGCTCTTAGTTTGAGGAGTTTGGAGGTGAAGGACTGAGAAAAGTGGGGTATAGAGTGACTACTAGTTGTAGCCACAAGTGTGAACTAATTTTAGAAAAAAAGACCGACCCTCATATCACGGATCCTCTGAAGTTTAACACATACAGGGGACTTTTTCACCAAAATTTCAAAGGGTTAGAATATGTAACCAAGTGTTGCTAAGAACAGCCATCGCCTTCATTTAAACGCCCCCTTAAGATTAAGAAAATACAGCAAATGGAAATTATTCATGAAATCAATTTAAATCAGTTTCTACACATTTACACCATGCAATCAAAGATAAGTTAATTATTAAAACTTAACTTACCACTGCTATGTTCCATTTTTAAACTTTTTCAATATCTGCAAATTAAGTAACAAATTTGTTAATTTTCAATTAAACACAAAATGGGTGTAAATATTATTTTTCTCTTACTAATTATAATCGTAACCATTGTGATTTTGTGCATGGTTTATGTAGGATTTTGGTGTATCACAGATAAATATACGTTGGCAACATTAATAAAATAAATATGCGGTATATATTACAAATGTGCGAACGTGACAAATTTGCTTTAATCATTTATATTACGCAGATTGTTATTAATTGTTTACAAAATAAATGAAATACAACACTACTGGCTTTTCTGTATATAATAGAAACAATCGAGGTAAACCTGGAGGTTTCAGCACAGCTCGGCTATTAGCGATTCCTCATTCCCAAAACATCCTTACTTAAAAGTTCTGGAGAATTAGGCTTTGTAAGAAGGCAGAAATCAACCACGTTAAATTCCAAAAATTAACTAATATTGGAAGTAGAAATATCCTGATTGTCTTTTTGTACAAATAGATTGTTAATTGTGCCATATCATATTCGATAATTTGACATTATGAGACCTTTTCTCAAGATTATTTGTAATATGCGATGTTTAAGCCCAGGTGTTATTCATATAATTTTGTTCCAGCCAGATGATTTAAGTAACGTGGTCAGCCCTTCGACCCCCCTCCCACTTGTGGTTGTGATATTATATGATAATTTGGCTGACCCCTTCCCTTATCTGGTAAAATAAATTTTGCACGGTCACTTACATAGCTTTGCTGACAATTCACTTTTCCCAAAAAGAGGGTATTATGAGACCCCAATAACAAAGCGTAGTCTAATAGTAAGTTATGTTGTAAATCCAAACATTTATTATAAGGTTTAAAATACAAAAAATACGGAACCACAGTTTACGAAAAACAATGCGGAATTTAAAAACATCATTCTGCGTGGAAAAATAGTGACACGAAATTTCTTCATTATGCGATAACGCTATAACACACACGTATATATTAGAACATGAAAAAATGATGAATCACAAGTTTTATTTGAATTTTCTTACCTTCAATCCTGGAGAAAATGTCATTAAATGTCACTGTATTTGACTCTAATAAATTTTGTATTTAGTATTTACACTCCAATCATCCTTTGTCCTTAGGGAGAATCACAAATCAAAATAATGTCAATGGTGTGTTTTATTGCAAGCGTGCAATATTGTGTCTTGTGCATGTCGTCCTTTTCACAGCCAAAAAGTACAAAACTGACAAAGACCATGAAGAGTGCAAATGTAAAACACCATTACTTACTATTACTCAATTACTAGATGAAATTCCAGTCATGATCGTGGATTATATAAAGGCAGAAAAATGTAAAAAGCGAATTTACGTATTTCCCACATAATGAATGGCATGTAACAATTTGCACAAACATAGTATAAAGATCTAGGTATGGAACGTTATAAATGTATTAACAATAATATGTATAAAGCATAATATCGGATTCGATAGTGTTTTATCTCATTTCTGTCCCATGCCAGGAAATGCAACTGACGCATCTTATTTGTATTGTATCACTCTCAAGTGTCTGAAGTAATCAGCAGAATATGAGTCAATGAATCCAATGCATGAGTCAATTCACGGATATCTATATAACGACTACATTTATACTTTGGCGAACATTAAATAAAAATTGTTAATACTAATATTACGCATGAGGAAATCAAGGAGAAAAATATTCAATCTTTTAATGTTTCTCCTTAATTTCCAAGCAAATGAGTAATTATCCAAAGGTTACAATAAATTAATTCAACAAGTAAAAATTGTTAATATTCAAATTAGTCACCACCTAACTATAATTCAAAGATGAGCTTTTGTTTAAACAGAAAGCAGTTTCAAAATAAAATCATAAATTTACACTACTACTGTAGTATTCATAATAATTTATTATAAAATTATCGTGGAGACTATGCAGATGCTCCAACTTCGGAAGAAACTCTTTTAATACATTCAATCTTTTAGCCATTACCAGAGAGAGCTTAACTGACGGGTAGATTTGCAATTCTTGGAAAATTACTCACACTCACGAAACATTCACGAATCTACATATAGTATGATGAGAAGCAGCGTACATAAAGAGTGTGTTATACAATACATACTTTTGAAGTCACACGAAACAACAAAAATGATATAAAAAAGTGTGGCAATTGAAGAGCAGAGTTGTATTTGCTGGTGCCGTACTGGCGCATTTGCATAATTTGTCATACGAATATTGGCGTATTATTATTATTGTTATTGTTATTTATTGAGCAAAAATTAATTTGGTCATTCGTAATTTTACTTTGTTTTCCTGCAAAATTTTTATGACATGGTTAAGTGAGATTGAGTCAGGAAAATATATTTGCAAATAACGAATCAAATCAGTAAAATGCTCAAATAAATATAATCAGACTGTCTTTAATTTGGATTACAAATTAACCTATATAGGTATATACAAAACAAAACAATTTCTGGCGCCCTACGGACGGAAGGATTTAAGCAACACTCTAATTCCCTTATTTTATTGAAAAGGTTACGCACAATGTAGTATCTATATTGGTAGTTCAGCAAATTGCCTTATCTAATTACGTGCATTTTACCAAGAAAATACGATACTGTGCATATATATAGCGGTTTGAATATTAAATAGGAGAAGGGAGAATTCATGTGCAGTTTCAATTTGCAGGCACTGAAAGTGTTTAGTGTAAGAAATTGTGTGGCCTAAAATTTCCTAAACACTAAAGCTCCGTACAATCCAATTAAGTCTCATAGTCATTCATTTAATTTCCCATACTTACACAAGCTTTATAACATTGTAAATAGGTATGCAATGCATTCCTAGCCGTTTTTGTACTCTCAAATTAAGTATGCACATAGATAAGCATGCATTTAAATGAAAGTGGAACAAGACTCCCATTTTAATTTCCCACATTAATATGCTGGCTTCATCTGTAAACTACCATAGGAGCATTAAACAAATAAAACACAAAGAAGACAGACTCACAACTCTCAGGTTTTCTTCTAACCACACCAATGCAATGGGTATATATGGAAAAACGCAACATACACATCTCAAGCAGAGATAAACGTAACAAACTTAATTGAAACAATTTTTTTCAGCAGATCATACATGATTTAATATTGGAATAATAATATTTGATGCATAGTTTGCACAGCAAGTTGTGTCAGAACAACTAGTTTGTAGTAATTAGGACAAACTAGTGTTATGACAAGCCTCGAATATATGGCAAAATGGCAGAACAACATTTTGGAGTTTTGAGATAATTTATTTGGTGCATTAAATTCTATTAATCTATTTTGAAATGGTATAAATTTTCGCCAATTTCGACAAACAATCATTTTTCGTTAGCTTTATTTTATAATGGTAGCTAAGTACGTAATGTAGCCTAAAAGTAGGTATAAAAGTCTTTCGCAAGTGGACATTAAATATAGTGGGCCAGTATGAACACTTAAGCTACCATAAATATTTCATAAACAGTAAAGTGACTCTAAATAATACACGTATTTATAGGTTTGAACGGCTATAAACACTAAAGTGTCCGTCTGTCAAATCCATTACACGATAATTTGACGATAAACATTATCCCATTGGATTAAAAAAGAAATTTTGAGAGAAAAAAATATTCGCTTCATACCGGTTTCTGTATCGACATCATTTTCACCAACAATAGTACGAGTTCGATGTTTTGCTGCAAATTCAGTCGTTCAATTTGGATTGCAGTCTCAGTGGCGGATCTAGGAATTTTTGCAGGGGGTTGTTGCGTTCACACCAGTAATCATATTCATATCGAATAATTCCTTCTTACACGGCCATTTACAGAAATGGATTTGGGGAAGGTAAAATGTAACTATGGAGTACAAATGGCTAAAATCGCGCGTAGAGCAAAACATTTGGGCCAAAATAAACATTTTATTCAAATTATTGCATATATAGCGCAATTTTTTTAATGTTGCTCTTTTATGGGAAAATAACCTCTTTCTGGGATTTACGGCTTTTTATCTAGTGCAAGTTCGATTCGATCGTTCAGATTTGGAGGGGGGTTTGGACCTGAATAGCCTAGTGCTAGATCCGCCATTGTGCAGTCTCTCAGCTTCTTACAATATTTTTGTTCCTGATTTCTTTTGAGATTTTAAAATTCATTTGAAATGACATATTTTTCAATTTATTGGAAAAATTTCTTGTCACCCTCAGTAATTATTTAAAATGAGGTCACAAGTTTATATTGGTGAATTACTTTGCATTTATCTGCTGGTTCCTCGTAACTTGGTAATCGGAACACAAGATTGCAATTTTAGAGATAATGTTACTACAAGTTTTATGAAATTACTAATTAGAAACTCCAATTCTATTGGAAATAATTTGTGCACCATTCAGTTTCGTTTAGAAAATCTAGCGATAGTTGAACACATCTATTCACCAAATGATTATTTGAACAAATTTATAAAATGTGTTCTAATAGATTCGCAAATACCACAACCCTATACAATGCAAATTAACCATTCCAAATCTAAAAAATTACATTCAAAACCACATTTTCCAATTCGCCACTCGAAGATTTGCAATTTTATAACATATTTTGTAGATTTTATGTTTGCGGGACGCATCAATAACAATACATTTCTCACAAAAAACAATAAATCCGACCGCTACATTTTCATTGGAAGCGAATTAGTTTTGAAATATTTATTCAAAACAATTGAATTGCAAAAACTTAAATACAAATTAGGAATATTGTTAGAAACTGGAGAATTTTTAATAGAAAATTATTCTGCACTGCAATTGAATTTGGAAATTACTCGAGAGGTTCCCATATTTAAAGAAAATTGGATAAATCTGCAAGGAAAAAGAATTCGAGTGAGTGCAAGTTTAATTCCGCCTTATTTGACAGTAGACAGGGATGGAAAAATTACTGGTGGAAGTCATCAGTTGGCTTTAGAAGCTTCTTCGAAAACTTTCAATTATTCCATTAACCTTGATTGGAAACTTGGACGAGCAGCCGGCTTGCTTCGTAATGGAACGTGGAACGGTATGGCTGCGGATCTTCTTGAAGATCGGGCGGATGTAGCGCTTTTCTTGGGATTCAACCTTGAACGTTTCGAAGCTGTAGAATTCTGTAACTTTTTCAACACTGACAAAATCGTTTTCACGACGAAACGCCCAAAAGTTGGAATCAAGTGGGAAGCCATTTTTTACCCATATTCGATGACCGTGTGGGTTTTGGTGGTAGTTTCTTTCGAGTTGGTGATTCTACCATATAACTGGTTTCTTCGATTCCAACACTACAAATCCTTCAAGGGAAGCAAAAGAAAATATGAAAACACTTGTGAAAATAACCCGGGATATTTGTATGGAAAATCCGTTTGGCTCCCTTACACCATTTTTGTTGAACAGAGCGCATTTATTCCAAAAGGAGCGCGAGTTGTATCCGCATTTTGGATGTTTTTTATTATCATTATGTCAGCCGGGTACAAAAGTCACCTCGTGACATTTCTATCTTTTCCTGCACCAGAAAAAATTCCTCAAACGTTTGCTGAACTTCATGAAATGAAAGACTACAAATTGCAATTTAATTACCTCGCAGGCCTAGCTTTTCAGTTGTTTGATTCTGCCAAGAGTGGAACTTACAAAGACCTTCGGGACAGATTCGTTTTGGAAAAAAGTGGAGAGAAATGTGTGACGTCGGCTGCCTTTCAACACAATACTGCGTGCATCGGATGGGGTTTGGGGATAAATCGCTTTATTCGAAGTAACTTAACTCTTCTTGGTTTACAAAATCCGATGTTTGTTACTCCCGAGGGAACTCATACGGTGTTTGTGGGTTTTGGGTTTGAAAAGAACTCTCCGTACACTGACGCCTTTTCTTTGATAATGGGAAGAATGAGAGATTTTGGACTAATTCAGTTGTGGAATAAAGAATGCACGAATAATTACACGCATACTGGAAAAACTTGGTTGCAGACTCAAAAACATAGTGAAAGCTACCAACAGCTTGTACGGGACCTGAATGATCATCAGAATTCTAAAAGACGACCATTTGCATTCGGGAATTTGAAAGCAATATTTTACATGGTCTTTATTGGAGCTGCTGCAGCTTGCATTTTGCTTGTTTTAGAAATTGTTCATGCAATATTAATGAGCTACTATTGATAAAACATTTGTGAAGATCCACGTTTACAAATTAAACCAATATTATTATGTATTTAAAAAAAATCGTTCGTATATACAATAAACACTCGTGGATTTCTTTCATCGCTATTTTTACTGCATGTATAAGTAAAATGAATTTTTAGCAACAATTAGTTACAGTTACATACTTAGTATAACCCTTTGAAATTTTGGAGGTCAGATTTTTTACCGATGCATTCTTTCGTGCACTATCTGCTATCCTGGTTGCGTGTGTGTACTGAAACATTTGATCAAATTGCTTTCCCTTTGTGAGCCCAATATTTTTTACATTTCACCAGACAGAAATACAAATACATGCAAATAATTTGACAAATAACCAATATTATGCACTTCTGAATATTTTTATTACTTAGTATTTCCGTATACCTACACCAAACATTTATTTGCAAGAATGCACATTGACAAATAATAATGTTGTGGAAGAGTTAAGCTTGCTTGTGAATCATATGCGAGAAAATCAAACTCCCCAAAAGTGTGTATTGTTATCAACTCATAATTCCGAGTTGTTCCCAATTATTTTATGATTTCATAGAGAAATTGAACAAAGAAAATGGGATGCAATAAAACGTGGACAGTTTGAATACTATGTTGAGGAACGTGGAAATGTTGCATGGTATTTTTATTGAATATCGTAAATTGGAGCTATTGACTGAATTTAGGAAAAGAAATTGTTATTCGGCTATTGATACGCACTGTAGCATTTGAAATGGGCATAGACATAAGGAAATAAGAATAGTTATTCATTGCAAAGATCGATTCTCTGATAGTAAAAATGTTAACAGCTATACAATCAATAATGCGCAGCAGTTTGGTAGATACAATACAGCAGAAACGATAAGTTAATAAGTTATATAGACCGTCCATAAAATATGTACCGAAATCTAGACCAAAAAATTCAATCTGCTTAGGAAAAATTGTACAAGCTTGTTTTAGTATTAAGAAAAGAAACGCACAGAGCATGGAATCATAAGAAGCATTACGGCATTGTACCTACAACTTTCATTATTTTTTGTAATTTAACTATTTAAGCTAGAAAATAACACTTGTAAACCCTAACATTTTCTTTATATGGTAGACAGTGACGAGTTCCTTTGGTGAACTATAGTACGCCGTACACCATGCTAGGTATGTCAATTCAGTTATGGGGCATGAAAATCAGATCCCCGTAAATATTTACAGCATTAATGCACGGGATTTTTAGTTTTATTTCATAGTGGGACCCTACTGTTTATTTGTGCATCGTCTTGTATTACTTACATTACAGCGTAGCTATGTTTTTGATTAGGTTCATTTTAAAAACATTAAAATCAAATTACTAAATTAACTTATTTTTAAACTTAATCTATTCCACAATTCTGAAATAATGTAATTACGTACTTATTTAAATGATTACAGATAACTATTAAAGTGTAATATAATAATCTTTAATTTAAAAAAACAGTAAATGATTTGATTCAGTCAGAAATGCCAGTCCCGCTCATTTCTGCAGAGAAAGCTCAATCCTGAAATTACAAAGATAGAATATAAATTAAGTTGTGGAGATTAATTAATAGATATATAGTTTATATGATTCTAGATGACTTTAGACACTCATGATAAACTCACTGCATATTTATTTCGATAAATGTCGTGAGAGAGCTGCTTACCTGTGCATAATCATTGAACAAATCTTTGGATTCCACGACTAACAATGACACATGCGATGATCGAGGAAAGTATCCATGTCGATATTCTGCAATGCCTCTAATCAGTTTTTCTGGATTGTTTGCGAATTTGCATTGTTCCAATATTGTTTGAGAGACTTCATGGCGATATTTCTGGGGAACAAATCCATTGTTCGTGATGTAGCCATTTTCAAAGTATTCGTTGTGTTTCTCTGATCGAGGTCTGGGAATGAATCCTGTAAATTCACAATATCTCTCCTGCTCTTCCTTATTTTTGAAATACAATCCCCCGGCAAACACCGTCAATTGAGCAACCAGACATCCAGTAATGGGAAGCATCCTGGGAATACTCGGAATTACAAGCTGAGGAACTTCAATTAAAACATTTTGCTTAGGTTTCAGTCGTGGCGAATACATGTGAAGCACTGAAGGCGTACATTTCGAGCGAAATAAAGGCAAATATTGGTTGGCTTCGAATGGACTGAGCAAAATAAAATATAGCGAATGACAACAAGCAATCCAAGAAACCGGGCGAAAGAATTCAGCGCTTATGATTTCGTTGTTTTCCATTTCTTGTTTTGATTTCAACTTTCGTTTACGATTACGTTTGCGATTGCGTTTACGTTTACGTTTACGCATGGCCATCGAATGGGATACATTGCTCAAACCTCCAAAGTAGTCATTAGCCGAATATCTTTGTATCCTGTTTTGAACTACTGAAAGGTAATCTTTGGTTGCATAGACACATCTCCCCCATGACGTGTCTAAGTTTTCAAAGCCATATTTCTTGAGAACTACTGGCAGTTCCACAACGGATGTTTTAAAAAAGCTGTGAAATTTTTGACTGTTTTTCATCCAAGCATAACAACCGTATTGAAGAAAAGTTTTAACATCTTTGTCAAGTTTACATTCCTTTGGAATCATCTTCTCTGGTCGTTTGGACACTTGAACATTTACTTCCTTTTCTTGTTGCAGCTCTTTTTCTTGTTCCTCGTCCAAAAGCTCAGCATAGCGTTTGACATCCGGGATGAACTTCCTTAGGCGATCCAAAACTTCTTTTTTTGTTTTCAGCAGCTTTTTAGTACCTTCATTCATAACCGAAAAGTCAAATAATCGCGATATTTCCAGACTACTATTGAATTTAATCAAACACTCAAAGTGATGTTGAATGATTTCTGTAAAAAGTCTTTCGGTCTTTAGTTTTCCATAAGTTTCCATTAATTCGACAGTTTCGTCGTCACAGCAATTTTCACTAAGCTTGGCAGGATCTTTTGTCTCCCACAGATGATGTGCTGCCCTTTTCTGAGCATAATAGATTCCGGCAGACGCCCAATGCACCAAACCTTCTTTTTCAAAGTTTGAACTGTTGTTTTCAATTCACAAAAGCACATCTTCGGTTTTTATTGAGTTTTGATGATTGCGTAGTTCTCGAATGCTGTTATGAGCCTCTTGAGATGCCCAAAAACAAATTGAGTGACCTTTGCCCAACATCCGCATTCGCATACAGGCTTGAACAGTTTTATCCCTTGTGATCTTTCCACCTAATGTTACACATGCCCGGGTGTTCAATGGAAATTTCAGGTCCGTGCCTCGAGTGTGAGCATCATCCAAATAAACGACGCATCGTTCTAATCGATCTCTAAATGGCGAAAATTCCAACTATGTGTTTCGATTTTGACGATCTTTGACCATAAGAACGTCATCTTCACTAAAATATATTGCAGCGTCGATTATTCTTACTTCTACTGATTCAATTTCGGAACCTTCATCACAAACCGGGTTTTCATTGACGCTAGCGGTAATATTTTCTACAATTAATTTTAGCCATTCATGTGCAACTTGCTCATTACTCAGTTCCAGCATTAAGGCTCCAGAATCCAGAAGGATAGGAATTTTATTTTGCACGAGTTTCTTTAAAATCTTTTTGTCAGTTATGTTTGCCTTCAAAGCTTGATAACCTTCGTTCTCAGGCTGCAAAAGCGTTTTTCTTACATCTTCGTTTGTTTTTTCCAGTTGTTTTAAATCATTTTGCGACGTTGTTGCTGGTAGCAAATTTTTAGAATCGTTTGTTCCACTGAATCCAGTTACTTTCCTTCTCCTGTCTTCGGAGACTAAATCCCAAGCGGTTGTCATCAATTTACTTTCAAACTGTAGAGCTTCATGTTTGAAAACGGTTTCAGCCAACCAAAAGTCAATTACGTACATGTTTTTTCTCAGGATGGGAAATAAATATTCGTCACGATTTTTTGTGTCTTCCACGACCAACCCTTCGTAATTCTGAACTGACGGATCCACTGCAGATTTGTCTGAAACTTTATTAATCCACCCTTCATAAATCTTAGTGGCATACGAGAACTGCTCTAAAATCTCAAAACATTGCATTAATTGAGCATCGTTCAGCCCAGAGTAATAATAACTCAGCAAACTAAGACAAATTGCAATATCAGGATGGCCAAACTCGGTATTTTCAGCAGCCACATCTTTCGCCTTGAAAGGAACCGCCATTTTAAGTTTTTCGACTGGATTCACTCCATAGTTCACCCTCCATCTTTTCCCCAATGCAGCTCGCAAAACTTCATACTTCAAGTAACCAGCAATAATAAGGATTGTGTCCAAATGGTCCTTCAAGATGTCCATGACTTTTCCGTATACCCCTTCATCAATTTTCCTGTTTGTTAAAAATTCCTTGACGCATTTCCGGTCCTTAGCCCTCAAGTCTGCAAACTTAATTGTTGTTTTTCCGTTCAGAAAATCCTCTGCCAAAGCTTCAATCAATTCTCCGTAGATTTGTTGTTGCAGAAGTCTACATGGAGTAAATATTTCTTTTCTGTTTTTCTTTTCACACTTCGAATCCCACTCTATATATTCAACGCCGTATTTATCGTAGAGGTTTTTGAGATTTTCAGGGACAATTTTAAGTAACCCTTGTGCAACAGTCCACCTTAGATCTCCTCCATTTCAGGGATAATTTTCTGCCTACTGTGTATATTAACTGATACTTGGCGTTTAAGATTTCATCAGATTCGTCTAAAATATCCCGGACATTTTCATTCAGCCATTTGCAAGTTTTTAGCATGTAGCAATGCTCCGTGGACTGCGGGTACGACCGTGGCATTTCTTCATCGCAAGCATTGATGTTTTTCTGTTTCATGTAGGTTTCGTACATCTTTAATTGAAAAGAGACAGTGCACTCGGGAAGAGTCATGACAATTCCTCTTTCATTTTGGCATTCCTGGTACACTCTCAAAATGGTTTGAGCTTCTTTTTCACCGATTTCCATATCTCGTCTGCAAGTAAATGTGTATGCAACTCGTCTGTTGGATATTCCTCCGATGGATTGTCTTAGAGAGGCCAAGTTGGTTCTGAAAAGGGCTTTAAGAACCACGACTCGGCATAAATTGTCTGTATCTGCAAGCGTCAAACAAAGTAAAGGCACAATGACGGCTGTTTTCCCTTCGCCCATATTCAATTGCATTACACTGTGATTTTCCCCAGGTGGATTAATCATCTGCTGAGCAACTTCCACTTGAACCTTCCGAATTATCAAATTCATTTCAATTTCGAATATGAGCCAAGCGGGAATTTTTTTAGGACTCCAATTGACATGAGGAATTGCGTCGATCTCTTTTTGCAGAAGGTGTGCAAGGGATTTAATCCCGGCAAATTTGATCATTCTGGCAGTCTGTTGCTCCCAGGTCAAAGCCACGCCCCAGTCACCAATCAAATTTGTCAATATTATATTTTCCACCCCCTCGTCATCTTGTAATTTTGATATAAGTTTTTGCAATATAAGGGATGGAACGATTCGTGGATATAGTCCAGAGTTAACTAAATGTACTACTTCAGTATCATTCTTTGCGTCGCAAATAGTCTTCCATAATTTTTGGGATTCATCATGAAGAAATTGGTAGCGCTTTTTCAGCAAATCAATGTCTAACTCCTCAGCCTTTGAATCGGATGTGATTGAAATTGACGATGGACAGTCTATATGACCAGATGAAAATACTTCACCCACTCGCAGACTACTGACTGCAAGTTTCGAAAAATGTTTCAAAAACATATTTTGGAAATTTAGTTGAGTTTTTGGTTTAGTACTGTTGACGTTAGGCTGGTCTTGGAAAAACAAGTGTGTTGGTGGAGAACAGTTTTTGCACATTTAAAGGAGGGAATGGCATATTGCTGATACATTTTTGAGAAAATCATTCAATTGACGGTTTTGGTTCCATATAAGCAAAAGAGGATTTATTGCATTTTTGGCTGCATTTATATCTATTAGATTAATGGACTCTGTATCAAAATTTGAGAACGAGCAGAAGTCACAGGGCCATTCTTGTCGAATACTGGGTAATATTATTTCCGTCTCCCGATTTAATTCAAGGGTATGCTGGTTCGTTAACAGAACTTTCTTTTCTTCGTTAGCTAGATTAATTTTCATTACCTCGACCAATTGTGAAGAGCTTAATAGGTTGCATTCAGGATAGTAAATCATCGTCCATCCATTGGTTGCAAGGTATTTGTCAACTCCTGGAGAACACGATTCAAGAATATTTTTCAATTTCGTCTCATCAATTTGAATTTCATTTGGATTTTGGTATACAGCAATTTTTGGAGGGTGTACGTCAGCAAAAAACGATGAATTTAGCGATACTGCTTGTAGAATGAGCAGAATGTCCAAGTCATTGCCGTAAAATGCCAGGTGGGTTAGAAAGAATGTCCATTCAGCCCTTAATGACTTCTCAGTAACTTCTCGGGCAAAGACATACAAATCTAAGAAATTGTTCTTTACATCGAAAGCGGTCCATTGGTCAACACGGAGTAGACAAAATTCTTTCCCCGAAACTCCAGACAAAGGAGAACCAGAAGTCAAAAATTTGGCAAGTACATCATATGTATTATTAGGTAGGCAATTGCTCATTTCTTGTTCCAAAATAGCCAATGAACTTATAGCTTTAGCGGAAGTTTGTGATATTTGCTTACAATTAGTTAGTTTTGTGGTACCATACGATCCACTCTCTGATTCAAATTCAGCTTTATCACAATAATTTTCAAACCACTCGGATAAATTTGCATTTGGATTATAACAAGAGTATCTTTTAAATGATCGCAAATTTTTTATCGCCAAATCTTTAACTTCAAATGTTGATCTCAATTTAGGAAATAGAAATGACAGTTTTTGACTGTCGTTAATAAGTATCACAATAATGTTGGAAAACATTTCGTGTGCTGCAGCAGTTGGGAGAAATGTTGGCCAACTAACCGTTTCTAAACTGGGTACACCGAAGTATGTATTTCTTTGTGGTGTAAGTTTACAAATGTTTTGCATGATGTAATGTGACTCAGCGTCGTATGGTTGGGAAGACCAGCAGTGAGCGGATTGAAGTATTTGCAAAGCTCTTTCGGTTCCAGTCATTCCCATAAAAGGATCTTCCAAGGGATGTGCTGTGATTGCATGCAAGTAAGCCAGGTAGAAATTAGCAGCATAACTCTTGCCCGGTTTTAATTGCCACATCGTTTCATCAACTTCATAAATGAAAAATGGAGGTTGTCTTAATTCATTCAAGTGTATGGTTACTTTTTGATATTTGCCATGAGTAGGAATATGTGCTTCAATTTGTCCCTAAGGAACAAGAAATTTTTGATTTCCAGACTTGTCACACAGTAAAAGACTGTTCTCAAGTCCTAAGAGAGTACCCTTGCGTTTATGATCAAGGCTCACCTTCATTCCTTCGTATTCGTGGGATTCTAGCTCGAATGAATTGTTTATCTGAAATTGTAATCTCATTCGGGATAATTCCACCGTTGCTTTATTGTTTGAATCGCATGCTATTTTCATGTATTCAAAATTTTCAAACCGACTCAAGTATTTGACAATGTTTATCCAACTATCGCTCATAACGTCAACGATGCATTTTTGAGTATCTTGTTGGGTCAACTTTCCGGTTTTTAAATCCAGAACGTAGTGACATGTTTTATTGTTTGAGGAATTTCCAGCTAATTTCAATGGAAGTGGTCGGAATTCAATGATGTTTTTCTGACGACTCCACCAGTGACAATATTCTTCTACAAGGAGGTAAGGGACTTGACCACGAAATTTCTCATGAGGAACCAAGTCAAAATTGCTCTTCGTAACAGTTTCTCGCTCAGTTATAATAAGTGTTCCGTTTGAAAAGCCAAATGAATATTTGCACTCGCCATATTTATACATTGTCAAAAATGTATCATTTCCTTCTGGCAGTACTTCAAATACAGATTTTCCAAAAACTCTTTTGTAGAGAGGATGAGACACAATCTGATCTCGAAGTCTACAAACAGGATTCCCGTCAACCAGAAAGTGGCCAAGAATTACATCAATTTGTACACACCGTTCAAAATTATTTTTATCTTTTGTGATTTTATAGAACGTGGTTCCACTTTGCAGCCAAATTTCATTAAAGTCATCTTGGCTTCCTCTCCACTGATCTGCTGCAAATATATTCAATTCTTTAAAATCATCAACGGAAATTAATTCATTGATATTATTCTCCATGTCTATTCCCGTCTTGCGAATAATCCTCAGCATATTTGGCAAAAAAGAAGTGTCACTTTTACCGGAGAGATCGCTAAATTTTTCACTAAGCAAAGAAGATGTACTTTCACCGAAGGTGCCCATATTCCCTAGTATAATATTGTTGTTTATCGTGACCAAAGATAGGATCCAAGTTGTAACAGATGAAGCTGACAGAATTTGCGAGAAGAAAGCTTTGGTTGGATCAATGGAAAACGTCATGGAGCAGCACACTGCAACTTTGACTAGAATGTTTCTTAATAATTCATTTCTGTCAGCATTGGAAAATGTTTTGATGACTTGTTCTATATTTTGCATCCATTCTACAGCAACAGCTCTACACTTGAGTAAAAGGCCAATGAATAATTCTATCACACCGTCATCTGAATTCAACTCCAAGACTCGCACTGTTATCATTATGACAGTCAGCAAATTATACGGATGTTTCCAGTTATTCTATTGAGAAGTCCAAAAACTTGAGTAACGCGTTTCCAAATTCTAACGAAAAGGGAGCATCCACTAAATCGTGGTGTGAATCTCGATGCCATTTGGTAAAAAATGAACAAGAGCCATTTGGTCCCGCTTCCCACAATGACTGAACAATGAGGGAAACGATTGATTCGTTTTTGAAAGACAGCGACCCAGCCTCGATGGCTTTGAAAATATTTCTCATCTGAAGGCGATGTCCTGCACGCAGAGAGCCAAATTCTATCCACTCTGGTAAAGTAATTTCCCGAGGACAATCGCTTTGTTCTGCCAAGATTCTGTTCTATGAATGTTCTGTACCCCACACAAGGCCCATTGAAGCGAAGAGTAAGGCGACCCTGCCTCTACTTTCAAAGTACAGAATTGTTTAACGTCGTCTGTTGGATTCAATCTTGTAATTTCGGTTCTATTTTGGTTTATTTTGGTACTTCCATAGAAATGACAATGACATCCATTTATTTCAATCACTTGGCTATCACTCGTACTAGAATCAACATGAATCCAATGTGTTCGGCTAAAGGGGTTTGTAGAGGTTCCCAGATACACCCGCTGCTGGTCCGTTTCCACGTCGACGTGACCAATCAATGACGGATGTTCTATCCACGACTCGGTAGTGTAAATGCTAGACATTGATGTCTGACAAAATTCCTTAACGAATGTATACAAAGCATCTCTCAGGCACGCAATCTCTTCTGGAATAAGCAATTCAAATACAACAGCATTTCTGAAGATTTCTTCTTCTTTTAAAGTTTTTTCATAAACTGATATGTAAATTGCTGCCAGTTCTTTTTTAATTCTGCATTTGATACATGGCCACACTTTATGCCAATTGGTGAGTCCAAATAGATTTCTTCGATTATCCAATTCACAATGAAATCTAATCAACTTTCTTTCCAGTCTGGCCACCTTCTCTTGCAATCTTGCTAGTTCTTCCCTTTTTCTTTGAATCTTTCTTTCATCTTCGGCCAATATTGTATTCTTTAAAACACACATTTCTGTATTTCCCTCTGCATATCTGACAGAAAATGAATTTTCAGTTATTTCTTTTTCTTCGATTAAGGAAGGCTTGGTGGAATTTCGATTTCTTGTGTCAAAGTATGTTTCCAATGCCAAAGCATCTTCTAGGTCTTTGCGCTTGGGCAGAAGCAACTGTTTGATTATACTGGTCTGTATTCCACTTGAATGCTCGGTTAGAAGAGGGTGTGTTTCCACAGCAATCGCATCTAACGTTTGGACAATCTTCAAAGCAGTCAAAATCATTCGGCTAGCGCCACGTGGATCGTTTTTGTAATAGATTTTGCTTTTCTCTATGTAACTGAATAGCAGGTTTCGAATCTCAGATACAGGAAAGTCAATAGCATTTAGATTTGAAAATATCCAGTTTTCAAAGTCGTGTAGAATAAAACCCAACTCAATTTCGTCAGTGGAATCTATTAAGTTAGCTAAAGGGGGAAGGGATGATTCTTTTACGTAGTGGCGTTTATAAATTCTTGAGTTAAATACATAGCCAGAACTATTCTTAGATTGTTCAGGATTTAGTTGTGTCTTTATGTAATTTCTCAAATCAGGAATTTTATGGTAAATGTCAGCTTCAAACTTTAAATCCTTCAAAATTTCTCTTTGTCCCGTTTTCCAATCTGAATCGCATAAGTTTCGAAAGTCGTCATCCATTTTCGCTATGACATTGTGAATTGTTTTTGAAGCCAGTTGTTCAACATCTTTATACATATTTTGCAAATTTTCATTGATTCCAGAGCATGGTTTCATCTTTTCCAGTCGTCTAGCAAGTTTAGCCAGCATTTGCAATGCCAAATCTATTTCCAGGCGATTATTACAAAGGGAGTCACAAAATGCTGTCATTATAACAGCCAAAATCAGTTTGTATAAAAAATATCCATCCTCTTCCCCCAATTCTCGCTGTAGAGTTAATTGAAGAGCTACTTTTAAGGTCATATAAAATCCGGATCGACGAAATGGCTTTCCATTCTCGACTAGAACTTGATCTCTTACTTTTTTACGATATTTGGAAATTCGTCTTTGGAGGATTTTGTAGAGTCCTTGTTAACAAGAGATGCAGCAAACCACTGTGAGACTAATTTGGGGTCAGCTACATTTTTACAATCCGGACTACTGACACCAGCCTTTTTTGCTTCCGCCATTGCCGTTTCATAATCATAAGTGTGAAGGATGGACAGTTGTTGGCAGAATCATCGTGAAGCGAGTAAGTGAGAAAAAGGTATTTTTATTGATTGAGCAGGGTAGGTCATTTGTACGTCGCCGGGTGACAGAGTGATTGTTTCATTCGACAGAGATGCTTGAAATGTTGATATTATTGCATGATTTTCTTCGTGTTTTGGTATAGATAAAATAAGGCCACAGTTTTGCTGCCGAATATATAATGCAAACATGTCCCCCACATCCAATGAATGAATTGCTTTGTAAAGCAGATTTTCGTCCAGATGTTCATGTGATTGAATGGTTTTCCATGCTTGAAACATACGTAGCGTAACAACCGGAATTAGATCGGGATATTTTTTGAATAAAAGACTTACAGTTTCATTCACCACGGACAATAAATTGGCTTCGTCCGTAAAAAGTGTTGAAAGTTGAGACTGCGGAAGCTTCCGAGGGAAGAATACATGTGTTGTCATATTATCTATCTCCATCTTCGAAAATCTCTGGAGAGGCGATTCTAATAATTGTTCCCTCTCTGATGGAACATTTGGAGATAACGACAATTGTACATTGCTCGATTCTATGTCCACCTCCATTTCACTTCAAAAGATACCCAGCAATTGGGTTCAAAGGAATTCTGGCTGACCGTAAACAACTGTTATAAAATTGAAGATCATGAAATTAAAATCACGTATGACAATTTAAGTTTAACAGAGCTCCTATATCCAGGTCTCCGAAAGACAGAAATTTATTATATACGGTATTATACAGCGTGATCAGTCTACACTGCAATAGGAAAAATACATGGGGTGGAGAAAGCCTTCGTTAAGCCTGCCTCAAAAAGGCCACAGGTCATTTTGAAACTACTGTACATATCATGTAGAGAATCTTTTTGCGCATTTAATGAGCTATGACACATAACACAATGCGTTAATACAAAATTATGCGAGCTTAAAGCGCTTTGGCGAAAAGCATCTTTTAGTGAGTTTTAATTTCTTATGTAACTTTAAAGTAAATATTGGTTTTATCTCCTATATAAATCAATTATTCATGCTTAGCGCCTAAGCGCTTTAGGCGCGCATAATTTTGTGTAAGCGCATTATGGCATAGCTCATTAAATGCGCAAAAAGATTCTCTACAAGATATGTACAGTAGTTTATTTCAAAATGACCTGTGACCTTTTTGAGACAAGTCGAACTAAGGCTTTCTCCACCCCGTGTATTCTTTCTATTGCAGTGTAGACTGATCACGCTGTATTATGCTGTATTATGGTAGATTCCAACTTGTAAGTTGTCTCTGCTGAGCTGACGGCTATGCTGAGAGACAGTGAGACAGCTTACATAAATGCAGGTCAAATGTAAATCTTTAACCTAAATTGAAGTCGACTCTTCCTTTTAAGACACAAACTATCAAACTAAGATATTTCTAAATATCTTTTTTTAATATTTCCATACGCTCGGATAAGAGGGTGGTTGTATAATTACATACGTAGGTATGTTTTTGTAACTGTTTTCGTAGTTAAGTTAATTGATTAGCTTATACAAGTTGGAAACTATCCGAATTTGCCAACGAACTTTTTATTTACTGCAATTAATTTAGTTAACTTACAACTTATTCTTATGATTCGATGTCTACGTTTTTTGCATGTGTTGCATCGTTCACACGACTGTAGATAGTTTGAGCAGAAAAAAGTTCCTCTATACCTAAACGCGCCACTATAAATAGACATCATCACCTATTAAATTAGAGAAAACAAAAATAATTTCAGCAGGTATAAATATTAGATAGGCAAAATCCATATATAGAGGCAAAATCCATATATAGAGGCAAAATCCATATATAGAGGCAAAATCCATATATAGAGGCAAAATCCATATATAGAGGCAAAATAATATTAGAGGGCGAAAATCAGTATTTTCAAATAATTAAAACAATAGAAAGATAGAAACGAAAAATTCAAGTTATAATTTATTAACAATTAAAAAATAACTGAAAATTCATTTTACTACCAAATCATTTTCCAGCACAATATTTCATATTATATTGCGCAATAATTGTGCCTACTTACTATTGCCTGTACATCTTTATTATTATTTAAAAATCCTAAAAATCTTATTATTATTACACACAGTGGCACATTTAGGGAGGGCTGAAGACCCCCCTAAAAGAAAGGGGTTGGAAAAATGCGGAGTTCCGGGCTGTCAGCCCCGTGTGCCACCAAAGTTGATAGCAATAAATTTATGGGGCACCCAAAGGGTGCCTCCCATAAAAATTTCTGTAATATTTAAAAAACAGTTAAAAATTAACTAACAAATTGATAATTCTTCTTTATCAGCCTCCTTAATGACTATTATTACGGATGGGGTATATCTTTATAGTTTTTTAATCTTTTCAAGTGAATAACAATAATTATTATACTCAAAAAAACCAGGGTGCACTTAGGGCATCGAAAAAACCAAAACCAGGGAAAACCCCACAAAATGGCCCTTTTTTCGATTTTCGGGCCCAGGGTGAGAACTCAGCATTTAGAGGCAAATTTGGTACCCTGGGGGCCCCCGGCACGGATGCCCCCAGGGGCACCAACAACAGAAATACCAACTCCGGTAATAGGTTTAGGTTTGCATTGAAAATAAATAGCTGACGCATGTGCAATGTATAGCGTGAGTGCAACATACAGGGGCGTATCCAGTTCAAATATTTGGGAGGGGCATTGTTATATACCTTTATTATATACGTCTATTTTTTGAGCGCAGCGAGAAAAAAATTAGCAAAAGTTCAAAATCAATGGAAATTGCAACAAAATCGCGAACATTATTGAGATTTTTTGCATTTTAACGGCAAAAATAGCCTCTTTCTTTAGATTTTATATAGTGTAAGGTCCAAAAATTGGGGGGGGGGGCTTCAACCCTCCCTAAATGAACCACTGCCCTTTATATACATACTATATTGAAATTGCAAATGTGCAAAATGTAAATTATTCAGTCGTTGGAAAAATTTGTATTTTTATTCACAGTGAATGATATTATTCGGTTATTTTTATTTTGATGGAAAATTTATTTTAGGACCTTACAAATATTTTAAAAAGTGCCTGCTGAATGGTATTTTACGAGAGTAGTATTTTAAATTTCAAACTGGTTGGGGTGTTGGTTTATAGGTACGTAAATGGATTCGAATATTAAAAGTCGTGCTCGTTCACAATTCTAATACATTTGAAATGTTGCTGCTGTCATAACTTACATGACTTGTTGTATATACAGGGTGTTGATTAAGTAAGAGTAACATTTCAAAGCGGAATATCTCATGAACCAGTTTAGTTGGAATTATGAAATGCGATTAACATACTTTTGTATATGAGTTGTCTAACTTCGGTTGTGTAATACGGTCGGAACAAGGCTTTATATAAAATGGTCCTCAACAATGTTACAATGAAAGTCAATATTGCTTTGAACTAACGTACTTCATGTACCGGTCCAAAGTAGGAATTGCGATCGATACCAATCGAAAGAAGAGACTTCAACGGTCATTTTCATGTATGGGTTGCATAACTTTGGAAATTTAATGTGGGTGAAATAATTGCCCAAGAAGAATGAGTCAATGACAAGTTGCATATTCATAGCACAAAAGAAACAAAACATGAAATCGACCCATTTTCGTGGGCAATTATTTCATCTACATTAAATTTTCGAAGCTATGCTTGAAAATGAGCGTTAAAGTCTCCCCTTTCGATTGATATTAATCTCAATTCATAATTCGGTCCGGTGAATGAACTAAAAATAGTATTGTGAAGTGCATTTTAACATGTTGGAGGACCACTTTATATGGAGGCTTGTTCCAACCGTATTACATTACCAACGTTAGAAAACTCATATACGAAAAAAATTGTTGATTCATCCGCTTTCGATTGATATTCATAATTCCAATTTGTTCATCGTGAGATATTGTGTTTTGAAAAGTTAGTGTTACTTAATAAACACCTTGTATATCTATTACACGAGCCTTAAATCTTTATCGTGCTATACAATTAAATAGTTGATGTAGGTACACATACCATTTCATCTCACAATTTACATTGCAGACAAGGGTTTTTATATATTACTAAATGTACTAGTATAATATTTATGCTGACGTTACATAAATCATAATGATTAGGTACCGATTTATTGAGATCCAGTCACAGTCACGGTTGAAATTAAATAGTAGTAATATTCAGTATTTATACTTCTAGTAAGTTTATTTTGACTACACAGCAAAATTATTTATTTGTTGCAGAAAGTGAGTCATGCGTCAAAAGTAGAACATCAGCTTTGTATTTTTTGTGCTATCTATATGTTTACTATTAGTCATACTATTTTTTGTTGGAATGGAATGAAATTAAGTAATGGCTTAGTTAGTTTGCTTTGCCACTATATCTGACGCCAGGAAAAGACCCTAGAGCCGAGCGTAGGCGAGTGGAAAGGAGCGCGGAGACACCCGAAAGCCGAATACACTTTACATACACAGGATACCGGCACCCGAACGTAGGAGGTGGAATTGACCCGAATGCTTAAGGGGCTATACATCTCATTTGGTGTAAGAGCCCAAAAGCCCGAATGCGAAGGGAACGACACCCACAACGAAGAGACCCGACCGTTAAGAGACCTAAACACGACGACACCCGAACGCCCAAAACAAAGCGATACCCGCATGCAAAAAGGCGATACCCGAACGCGAAAAGACCCGAAAGTTAAGAGACATGAACGCGAAGAGACCCGAAAGTTAAGAGACATGAACGCGAAGAGACCCGAAAGTTAAGAGACATGAACGCGAAGAGACCCGAAAGTT
>JAQFYB010001931.1:0-28202 GCA_034694085.1 Pogonognathellus longicornis
TAAAAGAGGCCAAAAATCTGCGTGGCCATGCAGGGCTGCTATACAACGAGTTCTGCGTGCCAGTTTTTGTATGGGATAGGCTTGTGTAAAGTGTATCCTTTTTATCATGATTATTATTCATGAAATGTGCATTATACTTGGAACCTGAAGATAATATCGTATTAAAGCAAATAAAAGAACAGATGAGGGACTTAGTGGGGAAATATACTGCTACCAGGTAATCATCATTATTACAAACATACTATATACATCAGGTTTAATGTACCAAGCACATTCCCCATACATACAACACGTTGCTCTGTTGACAAAGCTTAAGTCAAAGATGCGATGCATTGCACCTTGGGTATAGTAATAATAAAATATACAAAGAAAGAAGAAAGCTACAGAGTAATGGGCGTACATAATAATAATAGTCGTATTATGGGAGCTATCATATTTTATCTAGATGTACAATACTGACAATAAATGAGTCTGCATGAATCAAACACACAATGCTCTTGCCATGCCACTATTATGATAGTAATTTCCAATGAAAATTTAATGTGACTGTACTACTTGTAGTAAGTGGTAATATTATTAAACTACAAGCAACAATGTCCCAAGCAGATGCAAAAGTAGTAATGTTTAAGAATTGAATTTTAGCATTGACATTACACACACAGTAGCAGAATGACTGCCACTGCGGCGTACCACAATAATGACAGAATAGGAGATGAGATAGAGTCCTATCTTTCTGCTTGTGTGAGAGACTAATAGGTAAAGCGTGATGAATGGGCGCTTTATGACTATAATATTCTTTTATGATGCTCATCACTTAATGTGCATTCAATTAGGCTTTTCTTGATCTCGTTGTCAGAAAATTACCTCTTACACTTTTACATACACACACATCGTTTCAAAAGTCCTTATGGCGTATTACTAAGTCTTACTTCATGTCACACTGTAATTGTAATGGTCTTCTCTTTTGGCAGCTCAGCTTATTCTGCAATCTCACACTACCTATAATATGCTCTCTAATTGCAATGATAATAATATTCTACATACAATACAAAAGAAAATGCTTTATATTAATGTTAATTTTCTCACACAACAACATTTTTCCCCGGCGGTTATATTATCCCATATTATGTATGTATAATTATTACCAATATTGCAAGTACTAGTACAAATATTTCTAGGCAATGAGAAAATACAGTTTTTATTTAATGGATTTACACATAATATATGAAATATATATTTATTTTCATAAATCATAAATATGTTATATAAAAAATGAAAAATTGAATTATAAGACTAGTTGTAATAAATGATACATGGTGAATTCGATATGGATTAGAAGGTAAGGTAGTGAATAAGACGCAATGGCTGTAGAATTTTTTCCAAGCTGTAAAATATCTCAAGGGGTGTACTGTACTTGTACTAAGGAATTAAGCGAGGTGAGGATAAATTGTAGCAAAGGGGTGAAAACATCAAACACGTTGTGTGTTGTAAGCTAAAATGCTGATATACTTATAGACAAAATGCTCGGCATTATTTTGTATTTGGTATATTTGGTAGAGTATTAAGGGTATGATAATATGATGTAGCATTTTAAAGATTCGGATGAAATGACGCTACGCAATCATCTTTTATCAATCACTAATCAAAACTCAATTAGCACACCAATTAGAGGCACATACCTGTTTCGCTTTTCTTTGGCCAACAACCCAAACATCTGCTGCTGTTTGCTCAAAAGTTATAATATACATGTAGAGAAAGGCCATCAAGCTTCCTATAATAATAATATTTGCAGCCACACTGTATTGCAAATATATATACTTACTGTTATTATGATATTTCCTAGTAATCTACACGCTGCTGATAGTTGTCTTGAGCAGTACACGTTTGTATTATATTTAAAATATCATTCGAGAATCTTAACTGAGTAAGCAATCCATGTTGTTAAACTGAATGTAAGTAAGGCATGGGATTTGTGTGATACATAAATATATAAGTTAATACATTTGTGAGTGTACTGAAATAGCTATATAACACTCTATATATACAATCTAAGTAATACAGGCATTTGTACATAAGTACAAGCATTTGAGACTGAGAAAAGGAAACTAATAATGTATCATTTCTTTGTTCCCGATATTTGTGCTTATACTAGGTATTGTTTCTGCAGTTTCAGGTCTTCAGAGATTCAAGGGTGTATAGTGTATTGTTATCTGCTTATAGAGGCATACCTACTTAACTCTATCATGTGTCATGAATTCTGTCATTATTGACATTTCTTTACACTGTTAGTATTTAAGTATGTGCCTATTTAAAAAAATATATACTACTTTATGTTTGACTACTACGTAGCCAACACACGGGTACAAAGACAGAGATAACATTTCAGAGATTCTATTCGTATGATTTCAGGAAAAATATCAACTCGTCACAATTTGATTATAATGCTTAATAATAATACATTTGAGAAATCTAGGTGAGAAAAGGGTATCATTCAAGTATGAGTAATTAAAAATGAATATGAATATGAGAAAAGTTTTATCAATAGTCTATAGTGATATACTTTTCGGAAAACAAACACTTGACACTTCCACTAAAATATTTGATGAAATTGATATTAACAAGGAATTTATTTTGCTGACCAATCGTACATTAACATACATATTTACAAACATTTTTATTTTTATACTTATTTAATATAGCTTTACAGCTCATAAAATCTCATCACACGAATACAATTTATATTACAGGTATTATCAAGAAAGAAGTACATTCCAATATTGCTTAAATTAACCAAATTATTATAAAATTGTTGAATGACTTGGCCATAAAATTTGCAATTACTAATACGATACAACGGTTGTATATATATATTTATATATAGTAGGCTGATGTGATGCTATTTTTAAAAATTTGTAACTTAAAAAATTCAATTTGATTGCATAATATTTTTTTCCTTACAACTCAATATATTCAAAAACCTGCAAAACATTAATAGTAAAGTATGGAAATTAAATGATGATACCGCATAATGAGATATTACTAGCTATTAATATAATTAAGTTTCTATTCTAGACAATTTTTATACACATACTACCTCGAAATGACAGGGATTCCCCAAATCGGTAGAAATAAAATAATATTTAATTGCAACCACATATAAATATTATTGAAAAGAACATTCTATTTATGTATTCATTACTATATCATTACAGGTAATATGCTCTGGCCAGCTACCTATAATAATGGTAGTACATAAACATCATATTATTCTAAATCTTACTCCTACTATCAACCACACAAGAACGTTAGTTTTTAACTAACTTTAAAAGTTTAAAACTGTACAGAACATTTCTCCGAGAAGAAAAGGGTTTTAGACACAGAATGTGTTTTCTTTCTCGCTAGGAATTAATTAGGTAGAAGAAAGCTGTGGAGTTGCTTCTGATGCGAACCAATGGATTAACACACTATATTATAACTATTATTAGACTATTATTAACCATTAAATATTATTAGCACAATGTTGTAAATAATTTTAGCAAGACAAATAATGTCAAAACATTTTACAATGTATTAAATTTCATTTATACAGTCTTAAAATATATCTGCATGCATTAGCAATAAAGAGAAACCCATAATTAAGGTTATAAGGAAAGGTTATGAGTGAAATGATTTAAATATTTACCCAAAATTAAAACAATATATACCTTGAGCAAGAAATACACAAGAAACTCTTTGAGATATTTATTTTGATTAGATGGAATGGGAATGGAGTGGGAGAGGCTATGGGCATTGGTATTACAACAATAAGTACACATAAGAAAGGAGAAAGGTATTCGGAGAGTCAAGGAGAGTCTTTTTTGTTTGTCATAGTCATAAGGCAATTCATTCTGTTAAGCTGGCAGACCGTGACTCTGATCCGCTTTACACTACTGGTCCTCAAATAGTAATCTGTTTGCTCTATCAGATATTAAGTGCCTAATGACTATAGAATCCCTCATGACATGTCCGTTATTATAAAGCGACGTACCTTTCAAAAGCCTTTGCACTGATGGCTTTCCCAATCCCATTTTCAAATTCATAAAATCGTGAATTTATATTTACAAATTTGGAAATGGGAGCTCTCTCAAAAAGCTCATCATTTTCAAATCCATTAGCACATGCCAAAACCAGTTTTTTGACTTGTCGAACTGTTAATAAAAACAGAATGAGATCATCCATAATGTCACTCAAATCATTAACCATACTTACTATTAGTATATTTGTGCTGATTCTTCTCATCAGTTTAGCAACACATGAAGCAGTGCAGTGTTGTAAAATGAGAACATTCACATGGATGGACTCTACCCCTGGAATCAACTTAAACTTCATGGGTCTCACAAATTTCAGTGTTTGGAGACCCTTAGGCAGCCAACGCAGACTTATCTCACGTATTAATACTTCATACTGCAATATTTCTAACTCCAATCCAATTATCTGGCTATTCCTGAAATGTCGTAGTATTCGGAATTTCTCTATTGCTTTCAAATGAAAAAAGGATTGTGAATGTGGAAACACAATTCTTAAATATTTCAGATTTTGGAGTGCACATGGCTCAATTGCGAAAGCAATACATTTCGCTTCTACCAACATTAAATGCTCTACTAATGTTGGTATTTGTGATAAAACGACAAAACACCGTTTCAGTTCTAACTGTCTCACGTTAATGTTCAGTCGCTCATGAAAATTGAGTGAGGACACTTTAAAATAATCCGCCTTTATATTAATATTTGCAGAACCTATCAGGCGGACGTCTTGCAAAATAATTTTATTGGCATTAATTGTTTCAGCTGACAAGTCAAAAATTTGGTTGTTATTAATGAAGGAGGCATCCATGTTCATGTAAGAGCATCGTGAGAAATCAATGAATTCATTATAAACAATATATGGAATTTTTCCCCCGTCATCCATGAAATTAACGCCTTCTAAAACGATTGTGACTGGGTTGATCTTATTATCCATATACTCTATTGAGACGTCACAATTTTGCAGTATTATATTAGGGATACCAGAGAGAGTACCCAGTGATAAAATGTATTGGTAACCCGACACTTCAATCGTCACCAGCTTATATGAAACTAATTTAATCAAATCACTTATTCCATAAATGAAGTGGTAGTAGTCTCTTTGTTGGTAACCTGGTAGCAAAGTTGGTGACCCAAAGTGTAAACTCCGGATGTCATCCCACTCTTCCAGAAAATCGTACAATTTTTGATAGAATGGCTCGTCGACGTACAACTTAAAATCTCTAAATGGAAGAGCTTGTAGGTGGTTGGCGTATTTTCTTACGAAGTCTTCGGGGTGTAGCAAAAAGCTAAGGCCAATTTTTGCTCTTTTTCTCAAGAACGGCTCCGAAGCATAATTCCATAGGTGGCAAACCAAACGAAACTGCTTAATGTCCCTCAGATCCAAGTGCTCCAACACGTTTTCCAGCACCTGCGGGACAACAAATAAAGAACAGTGAACTATTAACTTATGGTAATGTACTTCAAAAAACATATTACAAACAATACGAAGGGAATAATTATATCAGTGTGTGCAACAATCCTATTAGAAACGAAAATAAAAATAGTTGTTGTCTTAACCCGGCAGAGATCAACATTTTTTGTTGTCACCTTTGTATTTCGATTTAGTATTTCCTAAGGCACATTCTCAATCATTAGGTACAACGGGTAAATTGTTTTCCTAAGACTTGTGTCTACATTTGTAGCCGGAATTGGCCGATTATGGGTTAACGAACATAAATAAAGTATTATGTGAATATTATATAAAATTTAAACTTACCGTGTAAATAACCATAGGATTTTTTTGCGCCACTAATAACCCCATTGTTGTATTAACTGTATCAACCATTGTATCCGATTTAGAAGAAACTTATTGTAAAGTTAATACAGTAATTGAATGTGTAACTCTTACTTGTCGTTGAGAGAAATAGTCAAGCTTATGTTAAAAAAGAAGGCGACTGACGAAAATTAATTTTGAGTCATACTCATACTATAATATTGAGTGCGATTGTCTTTCTTATTTAGCGTCTGCTCTTTTTTTCTAGCTAGATGTCATTAAGATATCAACTGCGAATATTGCTATGCAACTTTACTCATACAATACATGCTTAAATACGTCTTATATAATAGCAGTAAAGAATAGCATGAACTCTTTTGCACTCAAGCCTTTCTTTCGTAATATGAGAACGTCCTATAAGTATAGGATATAGCAGCATTTTAACGCGCCACGAAAATTTCATGCATGCAGTATATGACTTCAATTACACTTCCTAATTGAATACTTGGAAAAGCAAGAGTCGTTTATTTTTAATGGGCTAGACTATACTTCATAATTTGAAAGTGTAAAGAACATCATTAAAAGAAATCGTCACATATAACTTATTGAAAGCTACACAATAGTAAGACATAATATAAGAGTGTATAAAGTCAAAAGTACCTTACCTATACTGCAAATAAAATAACTATTATTAGAATCACATAGAATACGGTGTGTTGGTAATACTTCACGTGGCCAGGACTTTATACTGACTTTGCGAGATACATCGGATCTTACATCAATGACCAATACATCAATGTACTGAAATATTAAAAGAATAACTTGAAACTTGTAATCTTTGTGTGTACGTGTCCGATGAGGATTGTGCTATGCCCTCATTTGCTATTGCTTTGACCCTACCGATTCATAGTATGGTCATAGCGAGGACGCCGTCAGAATAGGTACTTAGGCGGACATGTTTTTGGATTCTATATAAGAACACATTCATACGGAAGAACATACAAGTAAACGGACATAACATACAAAAATAGAAGGTACGTTATAGTAATAATATTATTAAGCATGGAAATTACAATTATCATCATCGTGTTATTCAATCGCGTGAAACAGAAATCACTACACGAGTGCCATTCTGTGTGAAACAAGAGCAACCGAATGAAATATGTACGGTAATAAGGGGAGAAATACAATGAATTATGCGCAACCTTTGTTTAGTAGTTGGAGCTAATAATAAATATAAATCATGTGAGCATTATAATTTTTCGCACCCTCTGTTAATGGTTTTGTTATTTGGTAATGAAAACAACTCGAGTCAGTCTTGTTACATACAACTAAACAAATCTCTAGAATTTTCTAAAGCAGATAGGCGGCTGCTGCAGAGGTGAAAGCTAAACCTACCTAGATCCTAGATCCAGCCCTACTTTTGCATACATTGTCTCACTTAAGACAATAAAGTGGAGCTTCAACTTACGAGCAGGTATTCTCAAATCTCATTTACTTATAAGCATTTTAGTACCTATTAGAGGTATCTTTAGAAGCAAAGCGTCCAATAATATATGAAATGGCATTTTCATTTTATTATTTGTTTGTGTAGGGAATTAGTTGTTAGTGAGTAAAGAAATAATTCATTAAATTATAGATAGTGTAAATAGATAATTCTTGTGAAACGAGGGACTCGTAACTCGTAAGTAAAGTATTTTAATTTAATTAATTTTTTTAACAATTTTTATTCTTTAACAAGATTTGATTAGGATGACGACGGATGTCATTCTTTTTGTCTGTAGTCGCAAACACAAAAGGCACACTCAATAATTTTTTGTCATACCACCCCAAAAACCCTAAAAATGAACACTTGGAGAGAAGGTGTAAATTTCATTCAGAAACGCATAGAAGTGGCGTTAAACAACCAACCAGACGTTCCTCATGATGTCTTCTTTATTGTGGGGAAAGAAAACACAGAAATGTCCTGCCATAAACTAATTTTGACGATTGCGTCTCCAGTATTTCGACAGATGTTCAGTCATCAACAAACTCAATCTGAATGTTCAACAAATTCAGTTTTCAGTGATGCGAATGCAAAAGATTCTGTTCTCGTTACATATGTAGAGAATGTCAAGTACAATGGTGATGAAGTAAATAATTTTTAACTTATTATTAGAAGTTGTTAAGTTTTGTATGCATACTTATGTGCTCAAAATTGTAAACATAAAATGTCATTCCTCTTAGTACCGCTGCTATTATGTGATGCTGCATAAATGCGAGACTATAAACGGAATTTATGGCAATTAAGAGGCATTTTATCATAAATATAAAAATTATTATTATCAATTACACCATTAATTATAATTTATTATCAAATTACAAATAATTTATTATCAAATCACAAAATAATTTACTATAAAATCACAAAATAATTTATTTTCAAATCACAAAATAATTTATTTAGCGTCTCTAATGAATTATTTAAATAATTAGCCAACTGTTACCATTGCTATATAGGGATTGAGACTAAAATATGTACTTTACAATTTTTGTTTTTTTCGACATGCAATAATAGACGTGCACTTTAATGAAATGATTAATGGCTCGTTAATTGTATTCCAAAATATTTCCAGCTTCGCTACAAAAGACGAATAATAGCTGATAAAGAGATAATTAATTTACCCGAGATTGATCCCATCGGATTTGGGAATTTAATTCAGGTACATGCTTTTAAATATTCAAGTAATGAATGTCAAATTCTGCAAAGTGAAAATTCATTCATTCTTCAAATTTCAACTATTACAAGTCATTTTTGTTATTATGTACCTAAATATAATTTTAAAATTTTAGTATATGTACAAGGGAAAGCTGGATATAAACTTTGAAGAATCGTATACTACAATGCACTGTGCGGTTTTATACGAAATCCCGGAACTGATTGAACATTGCTTGCAAGTTCTTACTTCTCGAGATTTTAATTATACTAATGTGATCGGAATTTACCAGGCTGCTGAATACTGTAACCATGCAACAATAAGGGACGATGCTTTCAAGTTTATAAAGATGTATGAAAAGTTTGAAACATATAATTATATGGATTAGAGGCGTAGCCAGGATTTGGTTTTGGGGGGAGGGGCAAAGTCAAAACATGAAGTATATATGTGCTGCGAAAACTTTGAGCAAATTGACGGCAAAATTGAAGAAAAAATATATAAAATTCGCAACTTTTGGTTTTTTTTGGTAAAACAACCTATTTTTTATGGATTTTGGGGGAGGGGGGCAAATTTCCCATTGCGCCCCCGCCTACGCCAGTGATACAGATACAAGTCGCACTTCACATTGGATTACCCTCATGATTTTATTTTATTTAGGAATTCCGCTGTTTTATTGGATTCCAAGATGTTTCTAACATTTTCGGAAAGAAACTTACACAGATTCTTATATTTCATGGATTGCATGCCCGACTTGAATTCGGAAATTCAAATTTTCAACGCGGTATTAAAGTAAGTCAATAAGCATTCTCATTTGACAAAAAAATTCAATATTAAAATGTTAATGTGTACCAAAAATATTTTTTAAGTTGGGCTCGCCATAAGTGTGAGAAGAAAGGATTGCAGCTTATAACTTATAATTTGAGATGCATCTTGGAGAAATTACTTACGTTGGTTCGTTTTCCTGCGATGAATGTGGATGAATTTAACGAAATCGTGGTACCAAGTGGGATTTTGACTTCGAAGGAATGTATGCCTTTGTATAAGTACTTTACATCTTCTGAGAAAAAACGGTAAAAATTTGTTCAAAATTGGGTATGAATTTTAATTGATGCAGCTAAAGTGGACTAATTCGTAATATAATTTTTATCGCAGACTAACAGTTTATAAAGAATTGAAGTATCCATGCAATTCTAGAAGACCATTGCAAACTTTTTCATTTTTCAATGAAGATGTAACGAATACTTTTAACACTTGGAGTGACAGAGGCTATGACACGTAAGTTAATATATTTTTTTGCATGCAATATATATTGCTACTACTAAGTTATGTTTAAACATAATAGAAGCAATGGTTGATTTTGAATAATGAATTGAATTTTCAAAAAAAAAATTTTTTGTTTGGTGTAGTTTATGTCTTAATGAGGGAAGTGGAAACTTAATTTTGAGGGGTTTCGGTGTTGTTTTGCCTGAAAATTTTTGGCTGACACAAATGATCCGATTCAGTGTGTGGGACGAAACACATAGAGTGTGGCTAATTAGTTGTGAACAAACTTTAACTGAATGTTTGGCAATTGGCTATCTTAAGTTTGACCATGGTGTAACCATTCATCCACGAGTGAAATACTGCGTATGTGTCAACTTCGATAATAAGGTGAAGTAATATTTTTCGTTCGACTGGCTTAATTGAATTTGTATGAATAGTAGTTAAATGTTTAAATACAACATTTTGTTATTTGTTTAGGTTTATGACACAGTTGTCTCCAATCCCGTGACGATTGTTCAATATTCCAAAGACATGCTAGGCACGTCGACCTTCAACTGGAGTAATGCTGATGATCAAAAATGTTCATTTACGTTTACCCCATATCATTGCATTGCATGGGGTTTGCAGTTTCAGCAGTAATATTTTTTTTCTTCGATTAATTTTTGTTATGCATTACTAATTAACTAATCTTTACAGGTTGTGTTGTAATTGTATAATATTTAGTGCTAATAGAAGCTCAGATTAATTTAGTAGTAATTCAATGTTAGTGAGCCCATTTTTGTCGTATATATGATTTGTAGTAACTAAGTTGGTTGCTAATGATAATATTAGTAATGTAGTTAGAGTTTCAATTTAAATCTTGATTTCTAAGTAAAATGACACGTACAATGTAAAGCAGTACGCATATATTATTTCTAATCGTTGATTACTAGGATTTAATTTTATTATTTGTTACAAAAATATCATTGGTTAATTCAGTTTTGGATTGGAATAAAATGAAATCCATTTAATACAATTTAATGTCATCTTTTAGTTGGTTGATGTTGATGGGTAGATATGTATTAGTAATTACTATTACCTATAAATATATAATAATAATAAATATAATAAAATATTGCTGATATTTATATCAATAATGTATTTAATAATATTGAAATTCCTATTTGTATTAGTATTAGATTATTGCACTGTTCATGTTTATAAGCAAACTGTAGAGCTCACAATACAAAATAATCCAAAATTAAAAATTATTTTGTTTTGAACTGTAGAAATGCAAGTATTTGTACATCTGGCGTCAGTGATGAAAAAAAATCGAAACCTGTGTATCGACAGTCTTACTTATGTAGTAGCGCAGTTTTGATGCCTTCCCAAGCCTGATGCTATAGCTCACTACTATGCCAAAACCGAGTGAATAGGAATAATGTGAAACGCTCTCATAATCTCAAACACAACTTGCTTAGCTATAGAATTGACAGTGCAAGTTGCTAATTAATAATGTAAAGAATAATAACAAGAACCCCACAATGTTAATCAATTATTATAATTTCCAGCACAATTAATTTGCTAATATAATATGGAATTAACCAATATGCATAAAACACTACGCAACCCGAGATGGTGAGACTTTTACTACACAAGAATTCGCAAAATAGACATTGAGACAAATCATGGGTTTACAGTTGTCCTCATTGGCGTAAATAGCACCTACGCAAATGGGCCCTCACAGTTCAGGGGGCCCTCGAAAGGAGGATATTTAATAAAAAGTGGTTATTTTGGCTCAAAACTGCAAAAGCATCAGAAATATTTTTGCACTACGCTCGAATTTGATGCATATTACATTATGCTTTCGGCCCAAAAAAGCGGTTATTGGATAGGGGCCACCAATTTATAGTTACGCCATTGGTTGTCCTGACTGTCATTTAATGTATAATGTTTTATTTAAAGGAAATTGGGATTACTTTAATCTTTTAACACCTTGGAATGAACTTAATGTAAGTTCTTTTAACAAATATTCTGACATTTGGAAATATGTACATATAAGTCTGCGTTAATATTGTATTTTAACACAACAATCACAAAACCAATGAACATATTGGAAAGTCGGCAGCATATATTATATTCAAATTATTTGGATTTATACATGTGCATAGCCGTATTCAGGGGTTGGAAAAGGGTGCAATTGCTCCCCCGAAATCCCAAAAAAGGAGGGCAAAATAACATCTTTTTTGGGCATATTGCCCTCCCCGAAATCGATTTCTGGATACGGCCGTGTGCATGTTCATCAT
Organism: Pogonognathellus longicornis; assembly: GCA_034694085.1. Classification (NCBI taxonomy): domain Eukaryota; kingdom Metazoa; phylum Arthropoda; class Collembola; order Entomobryomorpha; family Tomoceridae; genus Pogonognathellus; species Pogonognathellus longicornis. The sequence goes on from JAQFYB010001931.1 coordinate 12,062, forward strand.
TATTGTGTTTTTAGAATTCGTTGGTAGCTGTGCAATCATGTGCAATGTTGTATATGACTAATATACGATTTCCACGTGTAACTATTCCACTCAAGGCCAGCTTGAAAATATTGCTGCATAAACATAAATTTTATTGCTTCTTACTGAGTGTTAAGATACGCACACAAGTAACCCAACACATCAATTTACGAAATGTAGAATATACCCATGCATTGTGACACATGGTGAGCATATTTATAAGATTTTTCACCGCTCTATAATATGCATGCAGAAATAATAGTACATAATTGATGCTTATATGAAAAACACAGATATTATATACATATCACATATATACATATACAATCAAGAACATCTTAACTAACAATGAATAAGCTATGAATCACAACAGTGCCTGCAGTGCAACGGGGGCGGAAGATGATTGTTAGTGTGAGGACATATTATTACTATCCATATTACGGCTTTTAATCGCGTTACAATTTTTTCAAATGAATAAGCGAATGAAGGAATTAGAAAAATGTCACGAAGAAAAGTATTTGAGATAAATTAAAATGAGATTTGGTCGCTGCACTTGCAGTGCAAATTATTTAATTAGCAAAACATTATTTCTGAAGGTAAATTTCCAACCATTCACTATTCATGAGTATGAGGAGAATTCTGATACTAATAATATATATATTCAAGTTATAATTTACTTCATTTGCAACAAGTAAATCACAAATGCAACCAATATACCTACTTATACGGCACATGGATAGCAAGCTACTACAAGCTTACTAAGCTACAAGCAAACAAGCTACTAATCTACATTGAGACATGAGGGAGGCCAATTGAATATCAATGACGTAGTCAATGATTTGGTGCATCAAAATACATCAGCAGAAGAAATATAGTTATGCCAAATTATGACCTATTCGTAGGGACTGTGCCCTTCCGCATGACGCGTGGTGATTGTGACAATTTTATCATGTAATTCATCACACCTCACTTGGCCAGTAGACTGTCTCATTGTAGTTTAGTGGTATGGAGGCATGAGAACTAGAGGCAAGATGGTATAGTGCGGGGCGTATCATTAGTGAACTATTGCCAATTTCTATGGGGACAATGTCCCTATGTCCCCATGCATGCTGCGGTCTAAGATAACAAAATTTAACTTGGTTTCATTTTTTTGTTTTTTAAAAAGTTACTCAATTCTGATGCTTGACAATTCTCAAATATTAATACAATTAGCATTGAAAATAATACCACTGTTCGGCCATCTAGCGTTTGAGAATATAAGGGTTACAGAAAAGTGCTTGCTTGGAGTTAACACTACGTTGCTTTCCCCGCTGCAGCGTCCCTAAACTCAGGTATTCATTTGATTCATACACAATTCTATGGATCAGCCTTTGTCTACATTACATCTACATGTATTGTCGCATGGCATGGAATGAAAAATGCAAATCCTCATGCACAACGCAAAATATTATTATGTATCTAGATGCAATGGTGATTATAATGGTATGATATTATCATCATATCATAATAGTAAGTATACTTTTAGGTTTTAAAAATATAATTTAATTCAAATATGTTTTCCCTTTCGATGTTTATAGCAACCGTCGTTAATTTTTCATTTTTCCTGGGTATTATAACCATTTTGTATTGTTCAGCGGATGATTGAATTTAACGAAAATAAAAAATGAGACACATTTTAGATACATTCTGCTAGTAACTATACTAGTGAATATATGACACAATGAGAAACATTAATAGTTATTCATTTATTACTGATTCTGTAAATGAATTTAAATGTAAGCACCGATTGTTAGGCTTAGACAATGGAAATGTGTTGAGTTACATTGTGTAACACTATAATAGATAATTAATTTTTATGCTGACTTACACTTAAAGCAATAAAAAATGTCATATTCATCGCTCTAGTTAAATACTAATTGCTAAGAAAATTTGTTGTATTAATTATCAAAAATTGATGATTTATTAGTTTAATCTAAAAGTTAATGGATAAAAGCTGTGATGACTATTTGTAATGCCGAATGATGTAAATACATTATAAATGGAAGGAGGTAGAATGCACAATGTAAAAATTGCAATGAATGAATTTTGAAGGTAGAAAAGGATTTTGAAACAAAGCCACTGTATTTTCGTATCATGTATTATATAATTTTTATCATCGACAATTATTATGAGCTAAACAATGAACAAACATGAACATGAATTAACTGTTCAATGGGTCAGTTAATAATAATACGTAGTAATGATAATGCCTTCTATTGTAAATCTGCAATATATATACATACATATAGATGCGTTGTATAATAATACTAATAATTGTAGTTACACTACGTATTGGTGTACATACTACGTCGTAATAGGTACTATTCATTATGTAGGTATTAATAATGTGTTGATTTGGTAGACTATGTATAAATAACAATATATTATTATTAGTGAATTATGTCCACTTGTACTAACGTAAAGTAGTAAATGGAAGTATACTTCATGATGATGATTCATTAAATGCAAAAAAAGTTGTTGAGTAGCCATTAATACATTTGTAGTAGGTACTTTACTTATTACATACATAAATACATGGACGAAACTACTTCTGGTGCTCTGGATGTGACGAAACGAAATGAACACTACTGTTTACCATCTCTCGCTGCATGTATTAATTTTTTTGTATGTAGTAGTAAAGCATAATTACATCATTACACAACAAGCCTACACTAACACAGCTTCCTATTACAGCAATAAACAAACGTTAAAAAGTAATTCACATGAACGACAAATAAATGAACATCAAGTTTAGATCGTAATAAATTACTATATCGTATCATCTTATAATATTCTGTATACTTCTAGCTTGTGTGTCAATAATATTACATTAAGTAGAATGCTGCAACTGTAATGAAAATTGGACTGGCTAATAACAATAATAATTATTATTTATGACAAATTTTGTAGTCCGATCCATAATAAATTTACATGGTGCGACTCTGACTTGACAAGTCAAGGACATAGAAAACTAAAGTGGTTGCTCCATCGTGTAGGATTCATAATACCTAAGTATAATATTCATCAGTTAACAAATCCACAAATTGTTAATAATAATGTACATGTTTCTGTATGGTAGTATGTGGGATGGCTACTAGAAATGCATACAACGAAAAAGCACTTATCGCATTTGTATTAATATTTACCCTAACTCTATTTATTATGCTGACATGAAAATGACGTAATAATATTATAATAGTACTTTGCACTATGCTACGGACACAACAAATAATATTGTAAATTGATTTAGCTGCCTATTCTTTATAATACCGAAAAATAACGAATAATAAAAATTAAACAAAAATAACCATGTAGGTACAAGAGTTGATTTGTACAAATTTGCCGTCTGGGTGGGAGAGAAATTCTCTTGCTACTTATGCGCTACATTTACCACACCATTCATAATATACATTAATTATACTTATGTGTACATACCAGTGATACGAATACTACCGTCTAATTCTAATGCAATTCAAGATTACCGGTGTCTCTTCATTTGTTCGAAGATAAACTGCTCGAAAATAAAGTGCGTTAAATTTTACTTATAATATGGAATAACAAGAAAATTATTCGTAAACAACGGTGGGTGGGTTGTAAAAATACTCGCTATTTCTTTTCATCAACAGTAAAAATGCTTTTATCCAAATCTGTAGCACGGTCTGAACATTTTTAATTTCAACATTGCAAGAAATACCTTTCCAATTGAGAATTCATTCCAGAATCATTAAAACGAACAAGTGTCACTACCATAAACATGTTGTCTGCAAAGTTTGTATTCCATTCGAACAATCTAAGTTTCGAACAAATTACTTTTCGAACCGGTTAACCACACTAGCAACATTCCACTCCATACATGAACTAATCTCGGAGATATTGAGTTGTACATTAAAACTATTATGATTCATACCATCGGGTTTTATAACATTGCATTAATTCTAGTTAGTAATTGTAGTAGTAGTAGTAGTACTATACGTTTCTCGTCGTTATATTATAGATTTACTGAAGTAATTATAGTTGTCCTAATATATTGTCCATCTATTCTACCTCCACACGTTTCAACAATTAGCAGTACACATACACACAGTAATGAAACAAACACTAGTAATAGTACACGTTCATATTTTACACCAATCTAGAGCAATTTTTTGAAACATATACATCAACCAAGCATACCACATACAAATTATATGCCCAATACACACAAGCCATTTCTGTGTAATTTTTAAACTGAAATTAGCGTGCAACTTTTGTTACAATGTTTATATTATGCGTAATAATTATGCTATGATGATAATATACTGTGATTAGTTAACTACCTTGTAATAATATTAAATACAGTTTCATGTAAACAACTATGACTTATTTATATAGGGATTCATTTCTAGTAACATATTTATGGTTAGTGAACATAACAACATAAATAGACGACGGAAGAAGAATCTTTTTACTTGACAAACATCTTTTTCATCATCAACCTCTTATACAGTCAACCTATAGTCACCATATACATATTAATACACTCGCATCGCACAACACTTTTGAATGAGTGGGTGGGTATGGGGCATGAACATTTGGACATACTTATACATTTATAAGTAGATACATATTATTTATATACAATACAATTGTTTGCGACAGTAACAATCAAAAATTGTTAGGTATTTCTTAGTAAATGATATAGAGTTAGTTAAGCACACTAGGGTCAGTAGTATGCAACACTAATAATAATTGGTTGTAACATTATGTGGCATCGAGACATTTTCACAATTCACGCAGCAACGCATACAATGCACCGGTAAACGCATGAAATTTTTAATGTACAATTTTTCAACACATTCACAACAGCAGTCGCAGTCTACCTACCTACCGGTACTGTTTCCTCGAAAAGACTACCCGCTAACATTTATTATGTAGGTACCCACATATGATTATAAATACAATACATCGATACATTATTACAATTAGTCTCAATACGGCTCCACGACTTGTCTACACTCTACTACACAAATGAAAAAGTACTCGTAATAATAATTAATACTATATGTAGTGTATTTAGATTATAATATTGTTATTTAATATGATAGTCATTAATAGTGATAATAATGCTCGACATCAATAAGTAGTTTTTCCCTATGACACTAATGAAACTACACGAATGAGTTAATGTACACGTAGCATTTGAGTACATGAGATAAGGAAGAATACACAGGTTAACACAAAAGAAGAAACTCTGCTCATCTCATCCGCGCCTAGTAGTCTCTTCAGTAACACTTTTTGGAGCAAGCACATTTTCGGATAATTTCCACTTCTTTGGTATAGCGAGTGCCGTCATTACATATAAGTCTGACTCGGCGACGGCGAGACCGTTTCGGAGTGCAGCAAGTGTCACCACAACTCCCCACGCAAGCCGCAATCTTTAATGGTCTTCTCGAGCGACACCCGTGCTCTGTGTAGTAGTCTTTATACTGCTCCTTCTTGCAAGTAGGAGCTGCTTAAATCAAAAACAATCACAAATTCAATTAACACACACACCACAATCACTACCATACACTCTCACCCAGTTTTTCCTATTTTAAAAAACAGTTTTATTCCCATTTTTATTTAACATTTGTTTAAAAATAAGTTTAGCTATACGCATTTCTTTACTGTAAAATTGATGTGTCTCAATTAAAAACTTTATTGTTGAATTGTTACATAAATATTGAATAAAATAAAAATATGGTTTAATGTGATTACATACACGAAATGCATAAATCAATGAGTATAGGGGTCTAGGGACAATAATGGGTCATACCCTGTTCACAGTAGCGTCCCCCGAATCCTGGTGTGCATCTGCATGTATAATCTTTTCCATTTTTCGCAGGGAGACATCGACCATTTTTACAGCGATTGTCCTTGCATACATCTTTGGTTTCTTTGACAATTTTTGAACTAAACGTAGATTGAACTTCGGCTGCAGAGGCATCTTTACCCGCTGGCTCTTCGTCCTGAATTGCCGCGCACCCGGGCACAACTCCTTGTTGCCTCTTGGCATTCACATAGTCCACACGTTTGTTATTTATAACAACTGCAGACAAGCATCCTGCAAATTTGAATGAGTTATTAAATGGATTCTTCTGCATAGTCACATGTAGGTAGTAGTCAACATCATCAAGCCATCTTTGTCTTTTTGTGTACGAAAGACTGAAGAAACGCATACAATTCCAACCACACTCCTGCCACCAGTTTGTTTGGAGCAATTAGAAAACTTTGGTTGGCAATGAAATCTAATAAGACGATCATACCGTGAAATGACGTGCTGTTTCTCAAGTGCCACAAGTTCAGTGCTGAGGAAGCAACATTGGAAGGCAAGCCTCCGATATACAGAGGGGTAGTTAACTTCAGCAAATCCTTGTCTCCATCATTGATAATAGAACGTGCTTTACCGCCATCCACTTTCATTGTAAAGTTTTTCTTAATTGCCAAAAGTTCCACAGTATGCTCCTCACCATCCGCAATCATTTCATAGCTGCAAAAACACACATAATTCCTTACACTCACTCTCTCCCTCCAACAAACTTCAAGACAACTCCACCAACAGCGTCACCATCCTCAAAATATACAGGGTGATCACTCTATTCTCATTCACACACTTTCACAATTCATTCTTCTTTGGACATTTGTACAAATGCAATTCAGTACTTAACTCTTTTTTATTTGTCTCATTTCTACTACTTATAGGCAAATTACAATATTCACATAAATTGTATAATACGCCTAGGTATGTACATTTCTGACAAATATTTGTAAATTAAAAAAGTGGGAAATATAATCGTGCATCCTCTGTATTACGTGCAGATTGTATTAAGAAGTTGATAAAGATAAAATGATCGTTTGTTTGTATATTACATCAACCTACTTCACTTTACAGCCCACAGTAAAGATATCGAAGAAGAGTGCAAGAAAGTTTTATGTGGACTCATAAGTATTAAGACGTAGGGATATAATACTATGCAATGCATGTGCAACAAACAGAAGCGTAGGATAAAATTAGGGATTGTTGTGACTAGGTATGGATGAGTTTATGAATGGGTTGACTTACCTGTACATGGTAGATGCGGGATAATTTCCGACATCGTAGCTGATGCGGACTCTGCCCAGGAAGAGTTCCACAGCTACATGTTGGGTCTCACCGTTGTACAATAGAACGCCATTAAGCTCCGTCGTAGATAATACCAATGTGATATTTGCCTCCGGTTTCGTTCTCAACGATTCAAGTTCAACCCAAGATCCATTACTTCCGATACTGATACTCGTTAGCATCTCACATCTTTTGCCTGAACAATGAAAGTATTGCAAGTCAAGTCAAGATTTATCTACGCACTGTTTTTCTCCTTTCATTGCCGAGCAAAGTCAAAGAGAGAAGACTGAACGGCTACTACTGCTACAAACTACAGACACTTCAGCCGTTCAACAGCAGTGCCCATTCTCTTTCCTTTCAGACTACAATAGCAACATGGTAAAGCACAAAGTACTCTTATATAACAGAATATAAGAAGCACACTGCACAAGGAGGAGAGTGAGTGTATAAAATAATAGAAGTGGTAATGGAATGAATGGATGGCCTTTGTGTATTACCAGAGTAGCCTGGAGTACACTTGCACGTGTAGTCTGACGAGTCTGGGGGCAAAAAGCAGAAGCCATGAACGCAGTCATTGTCTTGACAAGGAGACGTCTTCGGGTATAGCATCGACACACTTGGAGCAACCTCACAGTAGCGTCCGCTGAACTCTTCTGTGCAACTACAGGCGTACTCGTTAATTCCGTCGATACAAGTACCTCCATTCTGTCAATTAAAAACTCATTTTGCAAATTATTCCATGTGGGGAGCATAGGCAGAGTCACACTCTCGCCCAGACTTTTAGACAGCTCATTTAAACACCAACAACTCCACCAATGACATAACTAACAATACAAACACTCACTAATCATGAATTCTCTAGTTGTGGCTAACTATGAATAATTAGCTACAACTATGCAACGCATGTGTCTGTACGCACTTGCACACAACTGTCTATTATGACTGCGAGTAATACAGTAGTGTGTGTATTTAGTTGATCAGAGCAGCGATAATATTATGCGACACAGTTGTTAGTCTGGTTGAGTCAGTTGAGTAGTATATTAGAGTATTAAGTAAGTTAAGTAAGTAGAGTAGTGCATATACACATAGAGGCAACACTTACTTGACACATGTGATTTAGACAGTCGTCCACATTCAGGGAGCAGTTCTCTCCTTGAAAGCCGAGCAAACATTCACAAGTGTAATGTGAGAAATGATCAACGCATTTGCCACCGTTTTTGCATGGGTAGTACTCTTTGCTGCAAAAGTTGATCTTTCTTTCGCAGTATTCCCCTGGTAAGTCATACAAACAGACACACACAGTGCTCACATAAGAGTCATTAATTTAATTTATTAAGGACGAGCCTTGTATAATACACGACCATGCAAGTGACATACAAGTAACTAAGTTATCTAATCTTCATCTTGAGATCATAAATTCTCTCGTGGTTGACAAATAGGGACAGTGTTATTAAAACGATTATTAAAAGGAGAGTGTACCTGTAAATCCTGGATGACAGTCACATTTGTAATGCCCTATCAAATCGACACATGTAGCGTTATTCTCGCACTTGTGATTTATGCAGTCATTCTCATTGATTTCACATCGGTGCCCCACAAATCCAGATGGACAGGCACAGCTGAAAATATATCAAAAAATACTTTCATTCCTTCCAAATGCATACACAGACATTTTCTCTTGCTAACTACCTCTTCTTCAATCTTTTCCCATCCGTACCACTCAGAATGTGTGGTAGAGCCATTAGGATGGCTTGTCTGTAAAGAATCTATCAGAATTCCGATATGCCTGCATTTATTCCGCAAGAAATTTGTCTGCAACGTCTGTCTTTTATGTGTAATAGCTATAGAGATCTTTTTGTAAGTCGTCAGTCGACGTCTACTTATTTCGACTTCATTGTGAAATGTTTATAACCAGTCGTCAAAAATACGCACATTCTATAGGTATAGAGTGCTTAGAGATGTAGTATGTACTCTATGTACATAGGTACATCCACATTTTAGTAGGTAGTTGCAGTAAGGAAGTGTGGAAGAACTAAGAACGGATTTGCTGCATGGCACTATGCAAACAAACGCTTAAACGCAGAGAACACATACATATAGGTATGCATGTAAATTTAATGTAAGTCTGTGTGTTACACAGAGACACACACTGTGTGTGATGTAGTTTGAATGTTTGGTTGAGCTATCGGTATGTGTGCACCCACGAAATGAAACGTGATGCGATTTTATCAAAGCTGTGTATCAGGAGACGAATTTGAAATTCCGCGTATTGTATTTACATTGTAGTCTGGGGTATAGCTATCTGATGGGAAATGTGACGGGGAAGAAAGGACTAGGAGTAAGAAGAATACCTAAATCTTCCTTCTTCGAGAACTTTGCAAGTTCCTCCGTTAATACAAGGTTGTCCGTAACAAGCATCAATAACTTGCTCACAGTGACGGCCATGATATCCAGGTGAGCAAGTGCACTGATAATCTCGGTCTGCCATCGCTGAACAAGTAGCCCCGTTCTGACATGGAAAGGTGAAGCAAGCGTCACATTTGGCTTGTATGCTCGATGGAATGTTATCTGCATTGGCATAAGAAACACATCTAAATAAATATATTCATCCTCACAGTACTCAATACAGACATTCACACACACGTTTCCACTTTACGTGTATTTCGGCATGTACCACAAGTTTAGCCGATGAATGTTACAATGTAGCTAGAGGTATGTATGTGTGCATGGAGAATACTATGTGCCTCTAAAATAAACAATTCAAAATAGCAATTTCATTGGAATGCACGTAAAGAGCAAGAGTCGCTTGGGTGTGAATGGGCTTTTGCTTTCCAAAATGTTCGTACACAAAAAGATATAAATCAAAAATTGAGTCAAATCGGCTACATATCGGTAGTTGCCAGAAATCACATTACATTACTGCACTGCTTGTACATACAACCCATATAAAATATTTTTCAAAGTGTTTGCTTTTGCTTTCGTTTCACAACAACCATTCCAACATAATGGTGAATATGTATACAGAGAGATGCACACAACACACGGGGCCGTGGCATTCATGTGCGGATACATATGTGAAAGTATAAATTGCACAACATCAATGCTGGGGGTTGTACGCCATACCGAATTATAGTTTTTTGTGCACAGAACGAAATACATTGCCAATATGTACTACAACATTTTACAGATATTTCGGACGGATACCCTTGTATGCATATGTGGGGATTACTACATAATTATATAGATGTTGTGTACCTATGCTTTGCACGAGAAAAGCTGAAACACATTCATAAAACAGGACACATAGTATTTCTTGTATTACACATGTACAAATTGTGATGGCTTCTTTGAGCAAAAGAAAAACTAGGTAGGTAGGTAAGTATCATTTTAGAATACATAATAGTGCATTAGCTCTTTCCTATGGCGTTGCATGTTCTGGGTCTCGCTTCTTATACTTAATGCTAAGAAAGGAAATGTAGGTATATATTCTAAGACTAAAACGAAGAAGGTCATTGAAACTTAGAAATTTGAGAAAATTCATTTAACTCTTTTGAGGTGGATGTCATGCTGGTTAAACATATGTTGTGTGACAAGGAATGCAAGGGACATGTATTAATTATGTGTAGGAAGATTATTATAGTCATGAGATGGGTTAGGGTGGTTAGGGTCGTGTGTTTAGTGCGGGTTTGCTTGGAAATGTACATTACCAGTGCATTCAAAGGCCCCTGGAGGAGTCGTCAGCAAAAGTTTGTTTTTCATTGCTTCAGGTTCACTACATCGTGCAATGCCAGGTTCGAGATAATCTCGCTTTACCCAGTCGGCGAGCCATTTCAAACCACAGTCGCAAAATAATGGATTGCCGCCCAAAGCCCTGCATAAATGGAAGAAGCAAAGACAAGGACACATCACACAAAGTAATTCAAATTATACCTGCAAATATACCACACAACTCTGTCTCTTCTCCCGATCTGACTAACAATTAGTTTCCAGTTTCCTGAAACGGTTTCAGGTTGTCAGACAAAGATAAAGAGAGAGACAGAGACGCCAAGGAACAACTCACTCTCTCATAAGTAAGTTCCTATATAACTCAAACTGCGACTTATGTGTCGACTCAGCATGGAAAAAGAAGAAAAAATTGTAATTTGTTAAAGGGAAGAAATTTGTTTGTCTGTGACTTACAAATGGGTGATGGAGCGGAGATCACGGAAAGTCCCTTCAAGTATCATCGATATGTCATTAGCATGAACCGACCTACAACACGCAACATCAATTTCATTGTTAGCTCATGGTCGACTTGTAAATTACTTATGGTTTTGCATTGAAAAGTTTTCTGCTTGGCTAAGAAATAAGAAACAAATTGGAGCTCAGAGTGAACTAGCTGCAATTTCATTGATGATTATATACTAGAGTCTAAAGAGCTCTGTATAGGCGGAGTAGAGGAAGGCAGAGTGCGGCAGGAGCAACAAGAGCCTTCCAACAAACGATACAATGACAGATACAAGGAACACAAGGAAACTCTAGAGAAAATACAATCCTTCCACTTGAACTTACAAGATTCTCAAAGACGTCAAACCAGCCAGAGCGTCTCGTTGGATGCATTGAAGCTTATTGTAGCTGATTATCCTGCGAACAGACAAAAAATAACGAAACGTCTTTATCATTTCTTTCATTCATGATTCATTACTTACAATTTTTTCCTTCTTTCTTTCACTTACAAAGTGGAGAGCTTCGTTAGATTGGCAAATGTATGGTTGGACAACATTGTAATTTGATTGTTGCTCAAGTCCCTAGATAAAAATCAATAACATTTTCATTCTGACATGTTTATTACATAGGTGCATCTTAAATCTGCAAGATAGACTGGATTTAGTAGGAACTGTGTATGATAACTTATGTAAGTGGTGTATAGGAACAAAGAGTACAGCATCACGTGTACATTCTAGTAAATAGTAGCACAGCTCTCTAAAAGGTAAACGAGACATGGGGTGTGCTTGAAGAGGATGAGGGAGTCAACATAAAAAATTTCTTTCGAATGTGCACAATAAAATAAAGAACATGACATGTAATGCTGGATATAATAAAATATGTGTTAAAGGGAGGCTCGAAAACAGAGAGAGATGGAAGACACAACATTCAACGTACAATTTCGTAAGATATTTCAGATGACCAAGACGTGCAAAGTCTATTCTTTGGATTTCATTGACGTCTAAGTAAAGTTCAGAAGTTTCTGGGGGAATTCCGGTGGGAATTTCTCTCAGCTCGGCTCTGCTACACCATACGACAGTTCCCGTACAATTGCATTGGGGCGGACAGTACTCTTCCCCAAGACAGCCACGATCGTCACCTACGTAATAGTAAATAAAATAAGTAAATAGCTAATCATAACTTTTATCCACAGATTTTCACTTCTCCCAAAAACACACAGAATACAAAACTCTATAGCTGAACAGAATTTTACCAAGCTACGCAGAAAATATTAAGTTATCATTTTTTCCATAGTTTCATACACACACAAATATATCTATAATATTTCTAAACTAAACGAAATAACGTACTTCCTAAATGTCATGAAAAATGAAAATGGATACACCTGCACAAATTATGTACAGGTATACAACTAATTGTACCATTACAACTTTTAATAGTGGTATAAAATATGTACACGTATTTTGTGCTCAAAAGCACAAAACTATTAATGCTACCTTAATAACAAGAATAAAATCCTACAATCAATAGTATTACAAACAGCCTTGTCTACGCATTGGATGCATATAAGATGATTGTGTGCATTGTGAGTGATGGTCGGCTGAATCTTGTAAAAGGGAAATTCGACAGGAATTGGAACTGCGATGTATTTTTATCAGTAAAGCAAAGAATGGAGAAAGTGGGAATGTTGAAAGTGTATGGATGTAGTTTGTGAATGCGGGAGTTATAGGGTTTAGGTTTAGGAGTTTCGACTTAATGTTATAAGTAAGTCACTCTGTGTTCATTTCTATGATAAGTGAAGAGGAAGGAAGTTTGACGGTACTTACTTGTGCATCGAAACTCATGTGACGGAAGACTTCGAATGAGATAGTCCTTGTGACGAAGTGGTGCATGACACTTGGGACCATCAGAAGTGAGGAGTGATTCTTCTCTTCGGAGCCAATCAGCAAACCAGGCCAAGTGACAGTTGCATATAAATGCATTCCCATCCAGATCCCTAACAAATCGATCAGACTTTCAACTAGTGATTTGACATACATATATATACATGTACATATAACACAACACACACTAAGTACACATTTTATACCGCGCACTCTGTAACTATACACTGTTGTTTGTATTACATTTATTGCTGGCTGGAAGTCATGTACATGATACAAAAGGTAGCTACTAAAATATATTTCCCATAGCACCAAACAAATTGCATACTGCATACTGTACTATACCTGTACATTAGAAATACCTACATCGAAATCCCTACACGGAAATACCTTCATGGTAAAACATGGTTATACAAATAGTAGTTAAGATCCGGTATCTGTATAGGGATTGCTGGTTGTGTGTCATTGGAATGGTATTTGGGAAGCCAAATGAAAAACAGACACATGTCAGATATTATGTAACTGCCAAACGAGAAGAGCAAGTTAGTGAGCAGTCAAGCCTTGAGATGTGCTTGGCTCGTCAATATAATAATAATAATATTATTCGCATGGAAAACATAATACAGTCTATCCACGCAATAAAGTAGACATATAGAGGAATTGTTGGAGTAGATTTTGTGTTACTATTAGTGTTCTTTCTGCATGAAGATCGACAATGTAGTATTATGTTTGGAGTACATACAAAGTACTGCACGGTGACTACTATCTATCCATATTTCCGTGGAAGACGAAGGAAGGAGAAACTGACAAAATAAAATTGCTTGTGGCAATAGGGCTGGCAAAACTATGATGTACAATTTCAGCATGCAGCTTAGTTAAACAACTATTGCCATTGCTAGGGCAAAAACCCTCGGAGCATTTCCTATATCTCTTATCGTACGTGCAAAAGAAGATAAAATCCCGCTGCCGGTTTTTCAACACTAGGAATTATTCTTAGCAGAAACCTGAAATTCATACCGTGTTAGCATTTTACCATGTGTGTTGAGTTTCTCTCGTTTTTTCCAAATAGCTGAATAGAAAACAAGCACGACAATAGAATACTTTAAAGATCAAAAGAAACCCGTCTAGGTAAGTGGACTCGTACAAAGTAGTTGTAAAATACAGTTCCATCCAGCTGTATTTGTGTATGGACGACCAAAGTAAAGAAAGAGAGAGAGACTGTTGTATCGTAGTAATAGTATGAACTGCCAAATACATCCAGGAGTCTCATGTAAAGTTGTGAGTGTGTTATGTTGCTTGGTGGTTGTTGCTGGAGTAGTAGTGTAGTTGGGATGTGAGTCTTGTGTCTGTATACGAACTCCGATAGGAAATCTAACTTGCTCTTCTACCTTTTCATAAGCCGTACGTATACTCACGTGCATACATAATACAAGAAATATATACACGGCTAAAAAGAAGGAAATAAAAGTCCCAACAACTCTGAGAGAATCAGCCAGTATCTTTTATCCGTAATATATTGACTGTTCAAGTTGTTTTTTTCGGGGGAAAAGCTACACATATACATATACATGCTACACACACGAGAGATATATTATACATGTAGTACATATACTACACATACACAAGAGGGAAAGAGTAACTAAAGAAAAGAGCTGAATGGAGTCACAAAATAAAAGTGCCATTATTTTCTTGTGTGCTTCTGTTCTCCCCGACTCTGTTGTTCCTCCATGGGTTTGCTTTACTTTACTTATAGCTTGACTTGATTTGACTCGTCTCGAGACACTCAAGGCAACAACTTAGCCAACTTAAATCGACATGTACATAATACGATGTGCTGCTCCTGCATTCTATTATTGTTTACATTTTATACACACTATATCCACACACACTTACACACGCAATACTTTACAAGCACCTTCGTATGCATGTACCTATACATACATACACTATGTGTGTGGGGCTGGTGGCCGATATAGTTGTAGTGATGATATGTAGTTTTCTTCAACAGGAAGTTGAGCTTTATTTAGACCGAATAGAATTGCATGTGGATGTAACCACGTTTTCATCGACAAATGGTCTCTATCAAGATTATCGATCCTTTCTCGTCCCGTGTATTTGGATTCTTTACTTCCGACAAATATATCGAACAAATTACATTGCCTTTTCTACCACCATCAGTAGCTACTACTAGTATTACACCCACAATCCATGCCTTTAATTCATAGCCGGACTAAGTATTTGTTACTGGTTGCTAGACGCTAGTAGACTTTTTTCCTTCTTCCTTTGGAATCGTTGAAAGGAAAAGAGATTTGCTCGACTACAGTGTAACAATGTAGAGACATACTCCCACATCTCAACTAACTTCCGGTTTCAAAGAACTACTACTTGTATTATTGTCTGCCGGGCTGAAAGTTTGATTGGTACTTTATTGTACGAACGCAGATATATTTTATACATTTCCAGTAGATACGGACAAAACGGCTGAGTGAAAAAGGTGCTCATCTGCTATTTGTGAAATGCTGGGCTACTGCCTCAAAGAAGAAAGGAGAGGAGAAGGAATTACATTATAGCCAAGCTAGCCATAGCTCCTACCAGTGCCGTAACAAGATTGTCCCGGCCCGGAGGAAATTCAACGATTTTATTTTGTCCCGGCCCTTAATTTACATACAAGTTAGTAAGCGATTGAACGTATTCGCTTCGGCTCGTGGTATGAAGCGAAGCGAAAACTCCGCTTCTTCGTTTCGCTTTGCACGATATGAGGCGAGAAATAGGAGTATTCCGCTTCATTTTAAATTTGACCAACTTTTTCGCAGTGTTTAGTCAAAATGAAGCAGTCGAAAATTGAAGCGGGTTCAATCGCATACAGGCTAATGAT
>JAQFYB010001932.1:0-28201 GCA_034694085.1 Pogonognathellus longicornis
TTGTGATCTGTTATATCTTCTCCCGGATTGTGATCTGTTATATCTTCTCCCGGATTGTGATCTGTTATATCTTCTCCCGGATTGTGATCTGTTATATCTTCTCCTGGATTGTGATCTGTTATATCTTCTGGATTATGTTCAGTTATATCTTCTCTTGGATTATGATTATGATCTTCCAGATTTGGATTGGAAGACATGATGAAAAGTGTTGAATAATATGAATCACAAAAAACTGTGCTTGAAAGAAAAATGTAAAATAAAAATATAATGTTGACTCTTCATTTACTTGAATGTTCGTCTCATTTCAGATAAACCCATGGCAATCATATATGTTTTTAATTTACAGTCTGCAGTTTTCCCTAGACGCTTTAGAAATGAATGTAATATTGAAGTTCAATAATGAATGCATACCAAGTTAGTTTGCGTAGTCTTTTATGCACCTTGATGCATAGCAATTCTCAGTTGAGGTAGGTATAGAAGACAGTCCATATTGTTTTTTGTCAAAAGGAGAAAAATGGCTGAGTTAAATAAGGGGCTACACCCAGGTGAAACTGGTGAAAGTGATGTCCGTAAACGCAAGGAGACGATTGGCAATTCAAATCCGATGAATCCCTTACCATCAAAATCATCGGAGAAAGTATTTGTAAAGGAAGAAACCAATAATATTCAGACTCAGAAAAATGAACAGATTATGGAGGATGACTCTGTACCGTTTTACAGAATTGTATATGACGGCTTTTTGAAGGTTCTTCGACATGTGTTTACTTTTCCTCTTCGTGATCCACCGATTTCTTTCTACCGAAGTACCGAGTTTAATTCCAAGGGTACTAATAAATATATTTCATGCTTTCTCTCAATTGGCAGGTAAACGCATTGAGATGGGTTCAATGTTCAATGCCTAAAAGAAATATGATATTGTGTATTGGTGAGTAGTGCTGGTGAAAAAGTGTACCTACATAAAACACAATAGAGCAAAGCAAAACCCAAACCAATCATCCTGTAAAATCTCGATAGGGTAAAACCCGTCTGTAAGCGAACGTTGCCGAAAAATGCATAATAGTCATTTAATTTCGCAATCATTTGAGACTACACTTTAAATACACCTAGCATAATATTGCTCAAAAGCTACTTTTTACCGTATTAAACCAATTTATTAGGTAGTAATGTATAATCAATCATAGACACATTTAGTAACGTGTAATAATGTGTTGGTAATTCTGAATTCTATGTGTATAATTGATTAATTATATTATACCTAAATAGTAATTGTTTGTTCTATGTTATCGAATACAAACAATAATATCTGCAGACTGTACATTGTACCTTTTGAGACTAACAATAGAAATAGAATTGCATGTCATGAATGTTTACAGGGAAGTACATTGGCGATAAACAAGATGATACTGAGGAGAAGGAAGACAGACTGGAAGCACTTCTAAATTACGACAGCGAGTCTAAGCAACTGTTCGAGGAAATGCTGCAGCGCAGAAAAATGAATCTTCGCAATTCTTTTAAAGTAAATGATGAGACTATTGATCTTCAGAAATTTCCATTGTGGAATGAAGAAACCATCAACTATCTCCGAACCACATTCAAAACTTTTGATGCTTCTCAAGAGGGTCTTTTGAGTTTAGAAAATTGGTAAATCAATCCCTATCGCAAACTCCATTAATTTAATACACTAAAAAGTTATTCAAACATGGATGTTGATATGTAAATAATGTACAGGAACGACATGCTTTTTGATTTTGGAGACCAATCTTCAGAAAATGAAAAAGAATCACAGTTCTATCGAGTTTCCAAAGGAGAGTTTTTCATAGACTTTCCTCAATTTCTGGATGTAAGTTGTGTAATATCCATACTATTTTAATAAGCAGCACTTGGCTATAGGGAAAGTGAAGCAATACTTAAAGACTCTTTTTTCCCGGATGCATTCATAATTTGCACAATAGCAATCTCACTTACTGCAAAGTGTTCTCATGAAAAACTACAATCTTTGATATGCCTATCTTAAAAATATTAAATCCAACTCATATATCAAAACACTTTTCCAATGAATTTTCCTAAAGAATCCCATGTTTTCAACAAAGAAACTTAAAGAATAATGATAAACTTAATTTCAAGTCATATTACATTATCATAATTTTTTATTCGTCTATGGTCAAAATTCGTCAAAGTATTTCACGTTTATATTAACTGTCTATAATAAAGGCAATGTTTTCAGTCAGGCTACAAAATAATAATTACTAATTTCATTATTTGCCCAGTTATTGTACACTGCAACAATGAACGACCACAAATCAGAACAAACCGATCTATTGGCCGTAGGAATAAGAACAGCAAACTACAATATTTCCAGAATGAAAAACTTGGATCTTGTACAGAGAATGCAAGTTGGTATGTTTTAACAATGTTACTTAAAGTATAAATTGATAATTCTTATATTATACTTAAAAATTAACACTATACAAATAAAAAATAATATTTTTTATTGTTGAAAAATAATAACTGTGTATATAAGCCTATAACACATCTTTCAAAAGTACATTAAAACATAAACATTGCATTTAGCATAAAATCATCATTTATAAATATTTCACATTACAACTTAATAATCGAAACCAGTTTATATTACTAAGATCTTGATTTCATTAATGTATACTTATGTATGGTTCAAACATTGTGAAAGTGCAATATCCTTAATACTTTAAATTCAACTATCTACACTAATATTATTATTGCTGCTCGATAAGCTTTGGACTGTAATAAAAATGTTGTTGCATTAATAAATAATTAAAGTTAAAGCTAAGTCATTTGATATTTGAAAGGGAATTTCTTACAGAATAACGATAGAGAGTACAATTTATTGTGACAATCATAAGTCATGTATCTTGCTTATTGAACTGAGTTAATGACGCGTTGTGGGTGGAGTACTATATCACATTTAAGTATTTGCTTTGTAAAATCTTACATTTTGTCTACCGATGTAATGTGTTCTCTTACGTACTATCAGTATAAAGTGGGACAAACCCTGAGGTAGGCAGAAAACTTACATTACAATTTCACTCTGATACTCAGGTCACCCAACCCGACTATTATACGAACAAATACAACCTTCACATTCTACCACAAATTGCTTAGGAAGTAGTTTACACTTAAAATTACGTTTCAATTAAGTGCGATACAATTAAGTACAAAAACATCTAAAGACTACAACATAGAGCTGTAGCTTTCTTCATGATGTAGTCAATTGAGTAGCTTGAATCTGAAGTGACCCAGAAATCCCAACAATAGTTCTCCCCACTATGTAGTTCATACATGAATCGAATATGAACGCCCCAATCCTCATTTCTGAAACAATTTTGGCCAATTTTCACGGAAGACTAAAAGGCTATCAAGACTACTTTTTCATTGCCATGCTTCTTTATTGAGAATTTTGTTGGCGTTTGGATCTTATAATGAATTAATAGGTAGATAGATATTCCGTAGGGATAGAGGATGGCAGGAAATCTGTTTTAATGATTCTTTGAGATATGAGAATCGATTTGGAGCAGACGATCTTTTAAATTCTGAGTGAACACTGCCTACTAGGTTTTAATGATGCCTAGTTTATTTTGAATGATGTTCGAGGAGGCTAAACATGTAGATTATCCTGAATTTTCTGTTTCTTCTAAGTTATCTAATTGTACATTTCTAAATTATGGTTAAAGTTAATGGTATTTATACATTAGTGCTAAAACATTCTTCTTACACATTAAATAAAAACAAATAGATCAGTCATGCTATAAAATCTATTACAGTAAAATAATATCGTTTATCTTCTTGTAGTTTACCTTTATAGTGACCAAAATACGAAGAGTTTCATAATGGATTCTAATATCAAAATAATATTATTATGTTTATACAATTAAACAGTTTTATCGGTACATCTACACATTATTAATTATTTACAGACAATATTTTCCATAAGATTACATTAGCTCATTGAGGCGCTTAACGCCATCATGGACGGACTAGATTATAGTTGCAGTTTTAAGACGGTATTGCATATTGCATCGTGCATTTCAGTTAGGTACCTTCGGTAATCGTTTGAAAGTTTTACACGCGAAATAAGCGGGTGAAAAACCATAAAGACACGACGATACTTAATTTCTAAGACAGAAGGTAGTTTTATACATAAATACTGAACTTGAATGTGTATATTATAAATACCACATTAACACACCACAGCTATTTGTCCATTTTAACAAACACTCGTGGACGTGAGAATATTCTCATAGCTTCTTCTAATTTCGTTAATTGCTTTTCCAAATCTATTTTATGTTCGCGAACCCTTATTGTGTCTATACGAATAGGAATTCTGTTCAAGTCGAGTATAAGGGCATCGTAATCTGTGGAAAAATCATAATATATATTAATAATACCGTACCTAGTATATTAAAAACAATCCAATTCGCAAAATTAAGTGAAAGCATATTAAACGAAGCGGTTCTACTTTAAACGCAATACAGACAGACAATAAACTTGTCTGTCTTCTTTTCTTGTTTCAACAATACATGTCCTATTCAGCAATGAAATACTTTTAGGACTAGTTTATATAACATAGATTATTAATTACGAATTATTACTTTTCTTCAACATTGTAAGAGTTTCCAATCGCTCAGGCTCAGTCATCAAAACGTGTCCAGAAGGAATATGGGCATTTCTTGCAGCCTCTTTCTTTGCTTCTTCTTCAGTTTTCCATTCTTCTTGTCGTTGTTTGAGGTATCTATTACAAGCACGACAGAAAATATTAGTAGTCAATAGTAAACAATTGTTAGGTATTCAATTATATTCTTATTTTCTCATCCTTCATTTTATTATAAGTTCGGATAAAAGAGGAAATTACTTTGGAACAGTTCCCAGATTATGGGGTAGATCTTTACGTGTTTGATTGGGACCTTTCAGGATGGAGGGTACACAGCTTCCGTTAGCTCTGGTATTTGTTGTTCCAAAGATATTATCACCAGAATTATTATTTTTATTCGGTTTAGGCATTGACATAGAATTACTTCGGGCAAACTGCGGACGGTAATTAGCAGATCCATTTACGGTAGCAATGCTTCTGTTATTAGCATTACCAGGTGAGTTTAATGGGTAGGCCCCACCAGAAGTGTTGGTACTTGGTCTCTGGTATTTCGGAAAATCACTGTCTGACTCATCGTTGTCATTGTTTGCACAATCACCATTTCTGCCAACGTCTTGATCAACACTTAAACTTCGTTGCCGGAAGAATCCTGGTGCCATTATTTGGTCTTGAATAATTCGAGTTTCTTCCGTGTTACACCCTCGAGAGGTTCGAGAAGAGGCAGTAGATCTAGCACTGTCATTACTTTTATCATCAACTAATGTTTCGTCTGCACAAATACCATCACAAGGTAAATATTCAACTCTATGACACATTTTAGGTCTCTCATGCTGAGGCATAGTGTGAGGAAACTCTGAAGGAACATCACTAAATCTCCAGTTGTACACTGTTTCTTCTTCAGGTCGCAAAGGTTGGTTTCTTCGTCTACCAGGCTGGACCATGCCTGCACTGGCAGATATACCTTTTCTTTTAGCATTCTCAGATCCCAGTGGGTCTATACTTACGTCGTTAAAACTTCTCGATAAGCGTCGCCCTCCAGCTCCAGTTACTGTCACGGTTTGTATGCCTGGCAATTCATTTTGCCTTCCATTAGCTCCATATCTATTAGAGGGTACGCTTCGAACGGATGACGATGATGATTGAAACCTTGCTTTGGAAACTTCGTCTGACTTTTGAGCTTGTGCCTATTTCCAAATCAAAATACACAATTAATATTATTCGTTGAAAGGATTTAGTGCTAAAAGAGTATACAGATTAACAATGAATAAAATATAAAATTAAAATAATTTGTCGTGTCAGTAATTTGACAATAGGTTAAATGCAAAAGTTAAGGCACTACAACAATAAGTACTTCTGATCATGTAAAAGTCTGAGTGCTATACCATCATAAGCTCTTCTATACACATATGTATGTGCTATGTGGAGTTTATGATAGTTATACTCATGATACTAATTATGATAAAGATTGATTGATTGTCATGTATATCTCTTACCCGCAAAGATTCTCCAACCCGTGACGTAACATGAGAGTATTTACTATTTTTCGTAACACCAGGAATGAAAGCAGCCTTCATAGGTTCATTGCGTTTCTGTTGAGCCTGGTTTCCAATATGACGAATTCTTCTATAGTTTTCGTACATGTGATCTTTTTCCGGAGCAGAAACTAAAATTGTAAAAATATTTAATTATATAGATAACGACTTTTTGATTTTGTCAGCTACATGCTTATAAACAATTGAAAGAGCTATCATTATGAGAGTTAGAATACCAAACGTACATTAGGAATATGTAAGGAAAAATTGAGGATAGTAAATATTTTTTGTTCTTGGATACGGTCTCTACAAAAAGACAATGTACAAAAAAGAAGGAAGGGTGCCTGTTGATTACGTTTTCCTTAACACTAAACCCACACAAACCAAAATACGCATGGATATTCATCATCGATTTACATACAAACAATCATCGCAAGCCCAGGAGAATAGAGACTGGACATGGACAGATAAAATGTAATGGCCATGTCAGGGACAAGACGTGATATCTCCCTACACGCTAAAACTTAATAATGCAAAAGCCACACACACACCATAAACATAATATTATGTCCTACACACTATACACATGCATGAAATGAGACCAATCTAACCTAAGAATCTATACACCTACATTTTTAAGTGTTGCTTGTTTCAGTTATCTCTAGTATCCTTTTAAATTACATTAATTACACCATTAAATAAACTCAGGAATGATCACTTTTCATTGAATCACATAAACAAAAGGATTGCATTCTACTACAATACATTGGATTAAATACGCTTTCCGTTCCGAGACGATTCAAGAAACTGTATTGTATAAATGGATGGATGCTTCCACGAGATCAATAAAATCCATAATAATACATATTGCCTTTACACACGCACCATTCGAGATGAGACAATCCCACTAGGTATATTTATTGCTATCAATATCATGATAGTTGTATTTACATTGAGTTCACATTTAATTACGCTACCAGGCTTTCACTTTTGAAAAATAATAGTGTTAAACAATAAATCCCTTGCTCTGCACTATGGCATGGTAGAGTATACTCTTAATAATGCATTTTATAACCGATCTGATTTCGTTCGGATTGGTTTTATAATAACAACCCAACCCTTGTTTCAATTCAAAGCAATAAGTTGTCTTTTAGATATATTTATATCAAATTAAATCAAATACACATAAAAGCACAATCGTTTAGCACTTTTATTCAGAAAAAATCTTATGGACGATGCATGTTTACTTACAAACAAATATTCCACTTAGCCTAAAACGCTCCTAAAAAGTACGCATGTTCATGGCACGTTGAATAGTTTCGTTGTGAACCTACTGCTAGTTATATAATCTTAAAAACGGGGAACGATCTGAGCGCCAGAGGCTAGCAGGATTTGGGTGGTCACAAAAGTGACACAGACAAAATATTTGAAAGAATGGAGAGCGATTTCTAATTTTAAAAATTCACGATTAGGATTCCGATATGACTTAGGTATATCACATCAATATGTCATGCCTCCCAGTGGTTTTTACATCACTTGCATGAGACCGAATCGTAGTGCGAAAGCCGACATATTATTACACAATGTCCTTACTTGGATCATGGATCAATCTGGCAATTAAACACATCTGAACTAGTATACGGAAACAATTTTTTAGTTAACTGTATCGTAATTGGGCCGGCAGGTAGTAATAGCCCGAATGAGCTTATCTCATATTATTAACATATTATTATATATCTCATATAACGATATATCATATACCTCATGTCTCATATAGGCCTCATATCCTAAAACTGACCCACGTCTAGTTTTCTTCCCTTATAGGTCATTGCTCAAACGGATCATAAAATATATCATCAGAAACCATATATAGCCGTTGATTAAGTTCATTTAAAAATAACAAAAAATACTAACTTCAATCACCCAATTCTGTTAAGACTGCACTAGAACTCGCCTTTTGTAACCCTGCCTAATCGTAATCGTTACATACGGATAGCAAAAAAGGTGCAATTTAAATTCAAAGCGAAAGAAGTGTTTCCTTTCGTCTTTCGATTCGACATTAAATGGAGAGTCAACTTAAAATTTTTAAGTATACAGGTGAAAGCCATCAATTAGTATATAAAATATGTTAATTTGTTAGTGTACTATTTCAATCTAAGGCTGACATAAAATATTTTATCTACAATCAATCAAGTTACCTTTCCAATAGAACGGTGGTGCTGCAGCTGAAGAAGATGACATTTTGAGAAATCAGTAATGAGAAGCCTGAAATGACACAATTAGTTTTGTCCGGTGAATCGTAGTCGCTGTGATATCTTTTATAGGCGAGAAAAATTCCAGTGCACAGTTATTTATCTTTCCAGGAAAAATATTCTATGATGTGTACTGCCCAATATCCAGCGTAAAATCTGAAACAATGGATACATGATTATAATAATGATTTTAACTTATTTGAAGTAAATTTTGAATGCAACAAAAAACATACACATTTTGAACGAGTTTCATTGTCAGAAATTGAATTTGGGAATGGTGCAAATACGGCCGGTGGATGAAGTAGGCCTAAAATGTACATACCTACTTAAGAGCACAATCGTGGTCGTAAAAAATTCTATATTTATTTACGCAAATCTTTTTACCGCACCATATCCCCAACACTCAATCTCTGGCAATGAAAGTGTTGTAATAATAACAATTATTGGAAGTGTTATCATTATGACTTGTTTTTGATATTGACTACAAAAGGTGCCCTATAGGACCAGTACAAGGTATTCAATATTTACTATTTATTAAAACTTATTTACCATTCACAGAGTTCAATAATATCAAATACCTACCTATGCGATTTGATGCTTGTTTGTTATTATTTGATATATTTTGTTCCGATGCCCGAGTTGGTAAAAACCGGTATTTAAAATGTTGGATGTAAACTTCTTGGATGTGTATTCAGCTCAGGTGTCAGGGTTGAATCAACTTGTTCTTATTATCTTTTTTGTAAAATGTAAAAGTAAAGTTGCTAAAAGTACACATTAACATTTTGTCCTTGTAACAACTAAACACATGATGTTAAATTACGCATAATATCCACCGAAAGTAACTAGGACACTGAAAATTAACAGAACTGGGTGAGAACTGAGAACTAACACAAGAATTCCACTCTGCTTGTTCTTGTCACTGAATTATTTATTGATGAAATTCCTGCAATCCTTTTTCTTTTTCAATCTTTAACAAAAATCTATAAAATCTATAAATCAGGAATAAAAAATAGGGGATCGTTACAGAGTTATTTTAAAAACAGCACATTTTCATTGCGCGTCAAATTGTCTGACTGTTCAACGAGGGGCACAGCAAAAATAACCAAGGAGCACTCGCAGTCGCACACAGCAAGCCAAGCATCGCTTTCTTTCATTCATTCATATCACAATTGTCTCATTCTCAAATATCCGCCCGCATCTTCAATCTTTTACAGATTCCCAAAAATGATTGAAATTATAATGAAATAAAATGGAAAAATGAACAAAAATAATACTTAAGTAACGATATTTAAATGTATGCAGTACGAATTTTTATCACATTATGTAATAATGTACACGTACATGAAGCGAATACACCTAAGTGACCTAAGTACGCAGTATCAACTTTTATAAATGCATATAAAAGGATATTTTATTATGTATATCCTAGTTCGCAGAATGCATTTATATAAATTCATATCAAAGTTAAATTTATGCATGTGAAAGGAAAGTACGTAAGTACCCACTTAAAATATAAATTCATGTGAAAGGAAAGTACTTAAGTACCCACTTATAATATAAATTCATGTGAAAGGAAAGTACTTAAGTACCCACTTAAAATATAAATTCTTGTGAAAGGAAAGTACTTAAGTACCCACTTATAATATGTATAAATGCATGTGAAACGAAAGTATACTAAAATACCATTTATATGTAAATGCACGTATTGACTTCCTTGGGTAGCATATTTTGGTAATAATATGCACAATTCCATAAAAACCTGAAAAGAAACATACGCGGAAACCACTGTGAAAAGTAGTTTAATAAAGTACCGATTGTTGGGTGGATCAGATTCAATATAAACATATTATGTATCTATCTTCATTGTGAACATTAAGTTGGGTTGACATTTAAATAGACTTTCACATACAATCTCATACAATCTTATAGAATTCTAATTCGTTAGTGGCTATATTATACACTATATAGTATGCAGGTTTAGATCCAGCTTATGATTCATACTGATTCTGAAGCGGATTGAGTTGTAATTAATAAATATTGTGCAAATAATTGACTCATAAACAATGTATTTTGTATCACATTAAAATAGTAAATCGTTATTTCATTTGATTAACAGTTTATATCCATATTTACAGTTCATCTTTATACATTACACCACATAACTGAGAATTTTTCTTATTTAGTGCGTATGTGATGCCTGTTATTCGAGATGTCTTGTATTTTGCTTTACGCAATTTGTGTTTGCTTCCAGGAATGCGCTCAGTCTTATGAATGTTTTGTCTGGAATAAATAAAATTGAGTTAAAATAGTGCAAAATTTTCAACCATTTCTTAGTTTGCATTGCACCTAAGTATAAAGAGTAAGACAATAAGGTGTTTTGCAGTTTTGCATACCGGATTTTGAACTCTGGCTGTACCAATTTTAGACACATCAGAACCCCATCGTAGAAATTGATATCGGAAGTGAAATGTAGAGTAGATTCTGTGGCTACTGTGTAGTCAACTCGGCTTCTAACGAAAGAAGTGTCAGCTCTGACAACACTTTGCAGGAAAAGCCCGGCTCTATTTCCAAAAAAAGATTTTAATTATAATTAAAGAAGCTTAAGTGAGCAAATTGTTTCACCACCCTTATACTACAAACTATAATGCACTTATGAATCCCGTAGAGCACATAAAATTATTTTTCTATCCTCAATGTATTTGTAGTTTACGTACCTGTTTTCCACTAAGGAATTTGCTGTTCTATGCCATAATGACAACTGTACTTGTCCAGCTAAATCAAACGAGAGTCCTCCTTGTATATTAACATCAGCTACCAAACCATTGAATAAAGGTATAACTTGTCGCTCGTCTTGCAATAATACATTGCCCTAAACATGGAACAGTTACAATTAGCTTTATGTACTTGTAAACATGAGTACCTACATGTAAAAATAATAGCAGCTTGAAATTATTCCAGCCATTATTTTATTGTATAATCAAACCTGGACAGCAGTAGTTCTTTCAGAGCCAGCACCCGACCAAACAAGGCTCATTAATTCACTTTTGCCCACAAAGAAAACAATGGGACGCATTTGAACACCCATCAGAGTCAATTCCATGCCAGCAGTTGCATCCTCGCTATCAGCCTCGCTAACTTGTTCATCGTCAGAATTACTTGCAAATGAACTCAGTCCACCAGCAAAGATTCCTAGCTATAAGAAAGTAATACAAAATGATAAAAATTAACCTATGAAATATTACAAGCCTAAAAATTTGTTTGTAAGTAAACAAAACAAATACAAGTCTAGAATGATTGATTCATACCGATAGTAACTGTAAACTTTCGTCCTTGCTACTGATGTAAACGTCAAAAGAGCTTCTTTTCAGTATTTTACCCGACATTTCAATAGCATTGGAGAAACTTCCATTGCCACTGGTAGACTCCGTTAAAATCCGTGTAAAGGCCGTGCTTAATCCTCTTGGAGCCAAGTGATGATAAGTGTTGAACTTATTGTCTGATATTATATCCCATATGTAACTTTCCAGTTGTTTATTCGTTTCCATAAATTCATGAACTCGGTTCCACATGAAAGTAGCTACTTCTGCATGCTGACTGTCTGACACTTTGGTTAATAATTGGAAAAGTTCGTCAACCTCTTCTTTACTTGGCGAATTTCTAAGAATTAAGTCGATTGCAAGTGTTCTTACGGAAGAATCATATTTTCGTCCAAGTTGTCGCACAATCTTAAGCAAAACTGGACGATATTTTAACTCTATGTAGGAATCAGGTAAAGCATGAACAGCTTTCATTGCTACAAGACTAACTCTTTGCTCTGCAGTTTGAACTATTTCAAAAAGAACTGGAACTGTTTTTCTCGACTTGATATTCTTTAGAGATCTAAGGTACAGTTGCTGACACGCACTTTCGTTTTCGCCGGAACAAGATTTCAGGGAATTCAATAAGTGATCTTCAACATCTAAGCCTATGAGAGATGCATCTTGTGAAGTCTTTTTTGCATTTTGCCTTAATGTGTTCACTAACGCAGCCACAGTCAATGTGAGTGTTTCCTGAAGTTTTTCTGACGGAACTTTCTTTTTCATCCGATTAAATAAATCTAGCAATTCATGTGAAAATAGAACATCATCAAAATATATCCATTACGATTTCAGTATCTATTTCCTGTCTTGCGTGTATATCTTACCATCAAGTATCTCTTTCACAGGGGATGGCGACAGAGAAAGTCCAATAAGATATCTTTCAGGACTCTCTATTTCTTCTTCAGAATTAAACTTTAATGTACTCATTGCTACTTTATGAGTAATCAGCGTTCCAGCACCTGAACAGACATCTAATAGTTGTGGACTATTAAAAATAAAAAATGATCAAGTTCCTGAAAATTTTTAGTAGTATTTAATAGTAGGTACGTATATTAGAGATCAATTACAATATCGAAAAATTTGGCTTCACAATTTTTTTGAGTTCCTCCAAGCTTGCTTCTCGAAATTTTTGTACCAGTTGAATAAATGCTGATGACATTTTGCTGGTGGCCATATTATCAGAAGTCAGTACACGAGTTAGAACTTCAAACTACATAGATTCATAATACATAAATAAATCTTCAGTATACAGAGTACATATCTACACTCTAAAGTAAACTAAATAAATGTAATACAAAAGCTAATATCATTTTTGTCGTACAGATTTGCAATTTGGGGCTTCACAAGCTGGAATGTTCTCTTGTTTAGGCATCAGACTATCCAGGGTTAGTTGAAAACCTCTGGTT
Source organism: Pogonognathellus longicornis (assembly GCA_034694085.1). Classification (NCBI taxonomy): domain Eukaryota; kingdom Metazoa; phylum Arthropoda; class Collembola; order Entomobryomorpha; family Tomoceridae; genus Pogonognathellus; species Pogonognathellus longicornis. The sequence continues at coordinate 13,177 of JAQFYB010001932.1, forward strand.
TTGGCAATTTCTTTAATGGCAGCCTCTGCGGTGCTGGCTTTGACAATTTTCTCCTTTGATGTACTTGAACCTGAAACAATCATGAAATAAAGCGCATAATAAGTATATGTATACTCTGTGGGTTGCGTGTGGTTTATGGTTTGTGTCCGTGATTAAACCAAATAAACCAAATAAATTAGGTTTTATTCTAAATTCTAACATACATAACAAGATGTTCTATAACTTTGACATACCGCTTAGCTTAAAACTTTGTGAGCCCTTAACATTTGCTCCGACTTCCTGTCTAACACTAACCCTCACAACATGTGTTTCAGTGACTTCCGCATCTTCAACAATGGACCCTTCTCTTGTAAGCTTAATTTCGGCTGTAATCTCAGACTGGATTTCTGAGCCCAGCACCTTGGAGTTGTGTGCCTTGAAAGGAAATGGAACACTTGCTTCTGCAGTCTCACATATTCCAGAGACTGTCCTCACCATTTGTTGACTATTTTTTGTTTTGTAGTTCACTTTGCATTTTCCCCTTGGTGTATTCTCCGTAATATCACCATCTGCATTGCGGTACTAAACAAAAGAACAAATGTTTAACACATTTTCTTAAATCACACAGATCAGATGAATTTTACATTAAACAACTCTTCCCTACACACATTTGGCATAGTTTTCTTACAAAACACGTGTGATAAGACGCAAGTAAAAGTTAAGCATAGTCAACCCAGTATTTTGCTATGCTTAGAATGATAAAATGCTTCTTGTTACTTAAACATTAAGAAAAATGTTACCTGCAAAAGGTTTGCTATGCCCTTCTTAATATTCACTAGAGAAATGTCGTCATTTTCCACTGTAAATGTTTTCTGGATTTGGCCATCTTTCCAGTGGACATAAAGAGGGTGTAATGTAGCTGAATCTAGTTGAGAGCTGTGATCCCTAAAACCTTCGGGTTGAGGAGCTTTTCTGGACTTAATTTGGAGTTGTGGTTTGACTAACTGCAAATGAGACAAAATTATTTGTATAAAAATCAGAATACATATCCCAGTTATAAATAACTTTCATACACACGTACACAAATAGCTTTTGATGTGACAAAGATTATATTTATTAGTCTCACTTGAATTTCCAATATAGATCCACCCGGTTCATTTTGCCAAACAGAGCGAACTTGAACTTGACTGAGAATTTTGTATCCAACCGTGGATCCAGTCTTGATATCTGGGTTTGTTTGGGAGCTTGGTGCACCCGGGTTGGGTTCATTCAGCTCCAATCCAAGAATATAGTCGTATATGTACAAACTCCCAACTTCATAGTTTTTAGTTGAGGCTGCGAATGACACCAAGACAAATCCAAAACTTATTGAGAACAGACGGGAAAGTAGAACTGATATAGACATTGACAGCCACACTACATCAAAGCTTAGCACTCGAGTCATTTTACACGGTCACATACACACAAATGTCACAATTCAAAGGAAATCTCAATAAATCTAAACACTTGCAATAATATCTTAGAATTAAACTTCCGAATGTTATGCAACCCAAAGAAAATAACTCTGCACAGAATTAAGTGACAGATCCGTGCCGTATCTCACGGATCAGGATTCTTATCACAGTACGACTCTGACAACGAATTCGTTGTTCATAAACTAATCTGTGTGTGGGAAAGGATGTAATGTACATCAGTTAACAAAAGTAGTAGGTATAGTATCACACACAACCAGCACAAAAATTCAAGACATACACTAGTCGTAATTTAATAGCAAGTTATATTGTCATTCCAGATGATTTCATATAAACTTGTACGATATGCATTGTACAGAATAAAATATTGGGTCAATGTATTCGAAATACAGACCACTCTGCCAGATGAAGTTTACCGTTAACAGCCACGATTAGAATTGTACTTTGGTAGCACAAACGTAGTATGTCCTGAATAATACTAATTCTATTTCTGTACTAGCATACACACTTCTTTCTACCTTAGGGAGAATACAGATTAATTTATTTTAATTGTTTTCCAATGGACCAATACAATGCAACTGTCATTGTGTGTTCAAACTTACGGCATACAGTTATGCAATCACATAATCACAAGGAACACTACGAAGAAATGATCATGAATGAATTGTTGAATTCTTGTAGTGTGGAATTCACGTATAATGGAATATTTTTTAGGTAGAGCTTTCGATTTGTTTGTCACTTTCCCATGTAGGTCCTTGAAGGAAACTTGAAAATGAACTTGACCTGTCTGACCTAGAATGAGAAGGATTCTGCTCGTCCCACTTGTTCTTTATTCCTCAAAAACGAAAACCATATCCCTCTTTGCCTGCGTCTATCACCGGAATGTTTTGCCAAGTAGTACATTTCCTAATCTACACGTAATGGCTTTAATAATATTAGGAGCTACCACGATAATTTGCTTTCCAAGGTAGTAGTTTCCATCAAAAGGACTTCAATATCTGGACGGACTGCCTGGAGCAGTATGTTGCAGTAACTGCATAGTAATACCTCACACACTTAACAAATAAATAATGGGACAATGCACATAAAACTTGCTCTACTTTTCCTTTTGAATTGAAAAGACCTTAAACTTCAATTTCAGTTTCTCAACATCAATCTTTCGATGTTTACCAATTATTACCACTATACTTGTTGAATAAAGGTGAAAAACTCAAAATGCGTTCCGAGGGTAGGTATGTGCATAATGCATTGCATACCCAACTTGTTTGATCATACAAAAGGAGAATGTACCTTAATGCTTGCTACTTAGTACTTAGTGGTTTTGTTAAAAACCGATATCTGTATCTTCAGACAACTGAACCAGTCAGTGCTACGTGTTATGACGTTCACCGTATGATTTCCACTAGTAGCTACGTACATTATACACGTATACATAATGGACTATTGTAGTAGATACGAATGTTTTTAATACGCTTCAGTGTATTAAGAAGATATTATATATTGAAGGGGATAGATACACACAGACTGGCTAAATGGTTGCTAGTTGCTACTGACTGACTGGTATAGTCTGAGTCAGTTACTTATTACTACGGATATGGCCCATGCTCTTCTTCATGCCCTCAGATTACGAATTGCTTCAGGTAAAATAAATACAAACGCAACGAGTTCTTGACCGTGGTGAAGGTCTTTGCTCACCTGTACATCAAGTCCAATAATCCTTTAGTGTATACTGTATAGTCCTAGTGTGCTACCTTACACAGTGTTGTAAACCCACAGGTTTTCTTTAATCCCTGTGCAATTGCATGTTAAACTCTACCTACACTATTCACTATGGAATGGTATTATGAGTATACACACGGTTTCACAGTACAATGCATGCATCAACACATGTCTTATCGTAACCCAAACATACTAATTCAAAGTACATAACTACAAATTCTTACACTTGCATAATATTACATAACTATGCGCTCTAGAAGGCATTCATACGTACTTTTATGGACACTTAAAAGAAATTATTCATTAAATTAAACCCAAGTGTAAGTTGAAAGGTGTAAGCACGTAATTATTGCAACAAACAACGAGTCTCAGCCGCATAGAAAATAAAAGCAATTTATTTTTTGTTAAAGTTCATTTTCATCAAAATGTCACAATTACCCAGTACGAATTTATGTCAAAAGCAATCAAGTTTCCATTCAATTTGTCAACTTCTACCCGTATTGGAGTCTTTTGTTCAGAAGTTATGAATCATTATAGCTAGAATTTGTATATTGAAGTACATCATGCATTAGTAAGGTAAGTGTGTACAACAATTGAGTTTATGAATTATTATATAAACTGTTGTTGAAATAAGTTCACAAAGAATGTGCATTGCATTACATACTAGAAATGCCTAGGCGTTGTATTATCAGTATGTGAAGATAGTAGAGGTTGAGTACGGACACAGAGCAACAGTGAACAAAGAAACGGTTAAAAATGAGATGTGATACTACTTTACTTCGTACACGTTTGGCTATTGCGTTGTGGGCTGCTAGTGAAATGAATGAATTTGAATAGGAATGTTGAACTGTCGGTTCTGCAGAATTCTTTAGCATGACTTCCTATTTGCAGAATGTAGGGTAGGCATGCTATCCATTACACCATAATATACTCACTCTAATGAACATAACAGATCCAGCCTCTCGTTCCTTCCATACAAAATCACGATACATTATTGGCTATAGGCATTCAGTGCCACACAAGAGCAGCAGATGTACTAGGTCGTTTTTCTATGTAAATCTATACACTATCACACTCACTATACCTAATGTAAGTCATTGAAGAATCATTTGAATAAAAAATTATCGTGTAAAACATGCAAAATCATACTAGTACTTGTAATACTGTAATTGTATTAAAAATTGGTAATTTCACTGAATCTTTTTATATGCAGTCTGTCCATTTACCTGGTGTTTTAATAATGAAGAATAAAAAATGAGACAAAATCTTTTTTGTAGTCAGCATTACAAAAAGACAGCTGTAATGATTGTACAGAAGTATTGTCCAAGTAAAAATTGTTAGCTCTACTGCCTATTTTATAATGCCACGTATAACGACAAGCCAAAGCTATTCTAACTAATAGTATAATATGTATTACTGGGTAGTAAGTAGTCATTCTGTCGCATGTTATGTATGTATAGATAATATTGTGTATTCTAAAGTAACTTGTAAGTGTAAGCGTTTTGTTGAATACTACTTATACATACGAACATGCAACAAGTAGCAGGGTAGTGTCAGTAAATAACTATGTACACTGAATTAGTCATTGAAAAGGCTGGTAGTATAATAATAAGGTGGTTGAGAATTTACCAACTACCGAGCATAATGCTTTCCATATTGTGTTGGTAGATAACAAAGAAAAGTTTTCTATCATAATTTGTCTCTTTTTGGTTTCATGTCAAGGTGCTTCAATAATCTCTACATGAATAATTTTGCTGGTCAACTCTATATACAATAACCTATTTTAAGTATACTTTTATTACAGAAGAATCTGTCCACCTTGATGATGTGCTATTTGTCCAACGATGACGTGTATAGTGTATAGTCAAAGTGTAATTGAGTTAATAGCAGTAGCGTATTAGATAAAAATTGTACCTGGAGCTTGATGACAGTGTGACCCTGAAAAGAAACACAAAATAATTCAAAATGTAACATTCATATTATTAGACAGATGCTTTCATGTATGTACGTACATTCATGTATTTATATACAATAATGGTTAGTATTCAATTAGTCCAGAGATAAATGCATTAAATTTCTGTTCAGGTACTTCATATACACCTGTTACGAAGAAAAACATAATTTATACAACACACAAGTGCCTGAAGTACATTAATAGAAAATTCGCAGTACAAATCTGTTGACAGAGTACAAAGAAACGCATAGAAAAAGAAGTTTACAAAACATTGATTGTACAGTTCAGTTTGTTGCATGCAAAATATTAGAATATTGGTAGATCTACGAGCATCATCAGAGTACTATGCCTTCTTCACTTCTGCTATATGAGAAGTAGTTTCTATTTATTCCCATCTGTCAAAGATGACAACCCATAGAGCTCAAGTGGTAGTAGTCAGCACTATACATAGAATCATCTCTGTAATATGTATGTATGTACAAACGGAGTTGTTTTATGTATTCGCTATACTAGAACTCTTAAATCTTATAACGTAAATGTTATTGAACCTTATACGACCGACCGTGACGCTTGAAAAATCTCTAGCCTAGTACTACTCTTCTAACACGGCTCTTAAAGAATGTCTAACAATAGAAACATGACATTGACACGACTCATCTTTTTGGTTGGTAAAATTTACCACAAGATTTTACTCAACTTAAAATTGAAAAGCAATTTATGCATTATAGAAAGCATGAGATTATACCTATGGGACATTGAAAAAATATTCTGCACTAACATTAACTTAAGAGATAAAAGTATACTTAAAACAGTGTGACCTTTCTTTCTATGTATTTGACACACGGAAAGGTTTATGTGAAGCAATAAAATCCTCCTTATAAAACTAAACTCATTGCGCAAATGATTTACTTGTGCAATAATATGGAGCCACGAACGTGCGGGTAAAAAAATACTTAGGATGCACTGATTGTGAATAAAATGAAATTTTTATTTTTATGTTCTGCACTTAAGAGTTAAGACTAAGGGTGGACTGAGTGACTGAATGAGCTGAAATGAGTATTAACAAATTGCGCTGTCATCGCATGAACACACTGAATATAGATGCAATGATGAGATAGTAAAGGAAAAAGCTATGTAAAGTATAATAGAAAGTATAATCCATCTTCCATGTATACTCATAATGTAACGTAGTTATAAAAGAGATGTCTGTATAACTGTGCACACAACTTTAATCGCATCAGCAGCAAATGCGCTTCCTCAGTTATTTCACGATTTTTTACTCAGGCAGACTGTATTTGCACTCTTCACATTTGAATATTGAAAAGTTAGTTACTTTGACACGAGCATTCCGTCCGGATTGCTCTAAAGTATATTATGATGATGTTTTACTTCATCTTTTACATCTATGCCTGCAGTACATATTAGAATGGATTCTCAGTCTTTATCTATGACTTTCGTCAAAGGCCAAGGTGAAGTTGTTTTAAGATACTGTATTTATTTTATCTAACATCTAGTACTTTGTAAACGTTCAGACTTTCGGTCTGTACAGTTGCCATTGTAAAATATTTTGTAATTTATTTTCTACGTGTTGTACACCTATACTACAGCTCTCAGACTAAACAATGCTGCACGTCGAAAAATGAGGATTTAAATATTTGCAAGTGATTTAAGATCTGTTAAAAGTCCAAAGTATCCACGTCACATACGCAACATGGTTAATTTTTGCCAAGATGACGACCTAACCGTTAGTAATTGTTATTTCAGTCATTTCATATTGTATCGCTCACGTGGACTTACCAAAGACTGCAAAAACTAACACCAATCCTGCTCTCCACCGGTTCATCTTTATTCATTGACTGTAGCTGTATGAGTAAATGTTCCTGAATACTTGAACATAGATTTTGAATAGAATCCAAATCAACAATCCAAGAAACAGGTTGGTAGAACACAATACGGAGTATTGTAGCGATACAAGTTACACGTTTCGTGGCGACGCTTCTGGGTCGAATTCTGGATTGATCTGCATGAGCGTCAACACAATCGAATATACAGAGAATATCAACATGAACTACGTAATGCAACGTATATAGAACGGGTTCTTTTAGTGTAAGTTCAATTACTGTATAATAACTTCTACCTGATTTTACCTTGGTATTTCTAATTACAATCAGGACAGACAGGAGACCAATGGAACTGAGTGAGTTAGTTGGAGTTTAGAGTCACATTTGAAGATATATAGAGAGAGAAGATCAAACCACAGTAATGATACCCGCACACGACTAAAGTATACGCAACTCAACTCCTCTCCAATGCATTCCAACCTATAGATATGATGATAGAGCACAAATTATAATTCATTCCATGTAGGTATGGGATTCACAGTTCAACAGTTTCATACATACGTAATCTTTCAATGAGAATTATTGGATTAAGACAGCAGGAGTAACAGCAACGTTCATGCATGTCTTCATGGCTAAATGGATAAACATTGACCGTCATTCTGTACACATTTACACTCTTTCCCATTTATAGTGTATTTTTATCTCCCAATACATTATAAACGGGAATTTCTTCAACTTCATCAGTGTGTGTACTGTGTAGCATATATAATAAGTAGAAAGTACTTTTTCCTTTTATTTTAGTTTATCATCTAAAGGCTGACGTGACGAATATATCGCACCGTCGTGAATGGTGAGTCAATTAAAGAAATACTTATGTACGTTTGTATAGGTGTTTGCTTCCAATACGACATAAGTACTCTCCAATCCATCTGCTAAACACATTCATCTATTTATATATTTTTATGTTCATTTCTTGAACATTACTTTCTTGCTTTGAATTGGAAACACGTAGCTGTAGTATAAAACTCAATTGAGCTATCTAACTCGTTTTGCTTCACATCTTATCAAATATGTAGGAAGGATATAATAAAATCTCGTCTCATCTTAGTTAGCACTTTGTCTCTATTATAAGTACAAGCTGTATAACTTGGAAGTAACTATATGGGTTGCATCTTATCTTTATGTGAGGGTTGGGATTAAATATTGTGACATACGGTGGTGATAATTATTCTTAGAGTGTATGGAATAAACTCTAACTACACCAACAGCATTATTTATTGAGAAAAAAAAGCTTTTTCGAGAATCTCCTTTCTAAATTGAAATACAAATAAATATCTTTGTTTGCTTGGTATAAACACGTAATTTGATGGTCTGAATCTGAATACACTTAAAGGAGAGTAGAAACTGAGATAAAATGTTATTGACACTATTCATATAGAACAACAAAATATTACTTTAAGTATGACATTGAGCTGTAAAGCTTTTCTGATACATTACCTACCATTGCAAGCTCTTACTGTTAATATTATTAGTGTAAGGATATAAAAATATTATATTGTACTTACCATGTCAGTCGAATTTTTAATTCGTCGATCTTAATTATGTTAATATGCAATTTTCAGATTCCCCAGCATCACTAGCTTCATTCATTTTAGATTTTGATTAAGGAAGCTTCAACTTTCTTGTGCAAAATATTTATTTCAGGGCACAAAATTATAAGGCTCAATACAGTTAAAACAGTAATACATTTAGAATTACATTAACAATTAAGATCACAACGAAGTGCAGTTTCCTGCAGATATAGGTACATAAGAAGGTACGAAATAACATAAGAAAAATATATATACTTTAAATATCAAAATCACAGCCAAAACCAACCCGGTGTGTCATGCATCACGTAGCAAGTACAGATTACATCTACAACACTCATTTAAATACAAACAAAAACGAACCTTACGACCGACAGGGCAAACATAATTATCATTAATACTACGTTAAATTAAATCATGTGGAAATAGTGAATAAGAAACCGAGAAGCGATCCATGACAAATAAACAGGTTATTGCTTAATTCTGTTATTTATCTTGGATCATACAACTTACTTTACATCAATTACATCTGCTAACAAACTCCGTCACTCGAAGAGTGTAATAATAATATTTCCATGTGTAACGGTAAAGGTAAAACTTAACATAAAATATCTATAGCTAAACAAACTCTTTCACGCACATGGAATAATTTATGGTGTGTCTAATATAGGATGACATTTCTTAAAAGTGGTAGCCAAATAACTGCCAGGCACACATTGCAGTTTTGGTGTCGGGTATCGCCAAAGAACATATTTAGCAGGTGCACAGCGTGCGTTGTAAGCTCCTTTGACGAAAGTGATTTCAAATGGTAAATGAGCTAAGGATGCCCATTGAGATTCTTTGTCATCGCAAGTCTCTCCTAACAGAGTGCATCCTCCGTCATGTGGAATGTACTCAATGGATGTAGATTTGCTATTTTTATTGTCACCGTAGTCTCCAGGGATCACATTATTGTGTTGCTCGTAGTACTGCAGACAGCCATTTCTTTCACAGATCGGTTTCCAGTTTTTGTCAAACACGAGCCATTCGTTTTCATCACAGTAACCCTTGTGATTTTAAAGTCGAAATTACATTAGTCAAGATTCTCTTATGACAATTAAAGTGTGACTAATTATATCATTATTCACTAACAACCTTTTTTGCTGTGTGCAAAAGAAAAACTTACGCGTGAGTAAATGAAGTGACATTTATTTTTCTTTGCGTCATAAACGAGAGGTCTACCAAAGTCGTTGTAGTTACAATCGCATTGCCCGTACACAGCATTTGTTTGCCAACCGAAGAATACCATGTTTTCCCCACACGGCCCTTTTTCACCTAAGGCACGAAATTGATTAAATTATTTCACACAGATAAGATTGAATCAATTAAAAAGGTTTAATTAAACAATGTTAATAGTTTGGTTTAGGTAGTTACCTAATTTATGACATGTTCCTGTAGTATTGTCGTAACGGTATTGATATAAAATCCTGGGTGCTATGTGGCTGCAAAGAGTTTTCCTACACACAAGAAATATGAACAATAAAAACTACACGATTAAAATTGCAACTCAACTCTTGATTGATAAATGTAGGTCAAGGATAAATACTGCTGTCGTCTTTATAAATAGTGCTGTCGTCTTTATAAATAGTAAGTAAATATTACATACCTTAGCTGTAACTCTGCATCTAAATTACTGGACCAAGAAACACCTTGACCCATTTTCCCAGACTTGGCGTAATTGCCGAAAGGTAAATACTGTCCGCTGAGACCCATTGGTTCCACAACGAAACATTCTCCCACCATTACGCCCAGTACCATGAACACAGCCAAGACGAAGAAAAGATGACAAATACATGACGGAAATGCCTTCAATGTATTTGCCTTAACCATTTTAGATACTAATTTCCTAACAATTAGTCCTAAATATAATAATTAGTTAAATTAAGGGAAATTTTTATTTGAAAAACGCTTGATTGGAACTGTGAACTCACATTTAGACTTGAAGTTGAACTAGAACAAAGTGTAAAGGTGCAAAGTATTTTAAAGACGTGACCATTCAAACTCAGATGTTACCTACTGACTGATGGGAGTGAAGGAGAGTGTGAGGACTATTATAATTATTCAGTTGTTGGGCTTCGTCAATAACTGTCGTCAATAACTTGCTTTGTCTTGTCACTTGTTAAAAGTGGCAATGTTCTCGCAAATCCCATTCATCGCATTCCCCCAGCCGCAGACTACAATGCAGTAAAATAAAAGAAATGATGAGAAGGGCTGACACGTTTTTATGCAGCTGTGTATAAAAGCGTTTTCTACACTGCACATATTGCATTGCATTGCTTTCAGTAAGTAAAGTACTGTATCACTGTATGTAATCCATGCCATGTCATATCAGCTTGTTTGCGTTCTAATGCAAATTAACTGCAAAAGTGTACTGCTTTATTGAGATTACTTACTATGCAAAATTTTTTCCCTTGGAAATACAACTAGAATATAGCTTTAATCTTTACACATTTATTGTAGTTGTTGTATATATGAATTGCAGTTTTCCTCTTTATTGTACAACCATGTGTAGATAATTATTCCTTCCTATTGCCGTCTTCTTTTGTATTTGCCTTCTTCATGGGACACTGCGGCAAGAGTTTCTCTATTCTCTAATAATCCCTTCTCTAGCCATTTTTCTTTGCAGATTTTCTAGAGAAACAAAACACGTTTCTTGTTTCACTCTCCCTATTAAATTCGAGATGAGATTTACATTTGCATGAAATTGCACGAAGTGCAAGGTACTCTTGTTGTTAGGTTTATTACACCAGCTAGTATGTGTTGTGCATGTGTTGTTGTTTTATTGTGTGAGTACAATTTTCTTAGAGACAGGATGCATAATACGTTTATCATTTGCAAATCTAAATTGACTTAATTGTACATAGATTTCATTGATGGGCTTTGGTGTCTTTACAGTCTTTAGTTGTCTCGTTTGGTCAGATTCATTTTACGACTGAATGAAAGCGATTTCTGATTTGAGATGCTTAATTCAATTACCTGGCTACAATACAACGGAATATTCTACATACATCATGATTAAATACCTTGTATCGTGTCAGTGTCTTGATTGAAGGCAAATAATCTACAATGTATAGTGAAATGTAGATTGCAAAGATATGTTTCATACAAAAATTCACACAATTTAAAAATGCTCAAGCTAAAGCTTGTCCTAGTGACCCCAACGCAACATAAAAGTGGAACTTAGTAGCTAGGTATATAGCGAGGGCTTCAAAACGACCTTAGTCAATTAGGTATGTTAATACTAAAGCCAGATGCATTAGGACGCGATCTGTAATGTTCCTAAACAACACTTTGGCTTGTTTCAAACGTGTATGTGAATGAAATCCATTGACAGCTTTATTAAGTATTCATCTTCATTACCAACATAAATCTACTCTAATATGCAAAATAACATTAAGATCTAGTTCTTGCCAGTCCGTGTAAATAGTCCTAATACATTTGCCTTGTCTGTTTCTTAATTAGATACCTACTCATCTAGATGCTCTTACAAATGTTGACATTCGTCTTTAAGCTACTTATTTTAGATTACATGTAGATTATGCTTGGCACCTTCGCTAAATAAAGAAAAATCTATTACAACCATGCTCGCGTTAATCATGTTAAGATTGTACTTACTAAATCTTGTCATTTACTTGTATGATTACTCTAACGAACATGACCCTAATGACAAATGCTGTTATTAATACTGCTCCTGCCCTTAATTGTAATTACATCCTGTAAAAGTGTATCATTATTCATTATGTTAAGCTGTGTGTCAAAAGTGTCAATGTCAACAAACGAATTAAACAGTGTACTACATTTATTGTAAAATTTACATACTTAATGGCGATATCTATACTTAGGTAGGTGTAGGTATAGGTAATTAGAAATCTTAATTAGTTACCATTCATTCATACACATATAATTATCAGATACAAGTAGCTATCCCTATGTATAATGTGTGTATTGTTTAAGGACCGGTTGTAATCCAAAGTGTGTACTATGTGTACTATTATTAAAATCAGAAAAATCTTTGAAAACAATTTGTCACAGTGAACAATTAAGTTGTCATATTAAAGGATATGTGTAGTGTGCAACAAAAATACAATCATACCGGTTTACATTCCCATTTTTTAATGTAAATACAAAGAGACGCAATTTTATTTCAAAGCGCCCCTTTGTTTTCTTATCTGTGAAATGCGACATTGTGTTGTGAATTGTAAGTGTAATGTTAAGTCTATGTGAGCTAATAATTCTATTTTTACAATATAAAATCTTGCTGTATTATTATTACGTAATTAAAAAGTCTCGTATACAATGGGCAAGAAAATATATATTAAAAAATGAAGTACCTAGGAAAAATGTTCTCACTGTCCTGTAATGCACTTATCCTTGTACTTATATGAAAATGAAATATCATGGTACCTAGTACCGAGGTGTGTTCAAAACTTCTTATTAATTTCACACCTTAATGTTCTTATTATGTTCACGTTTTATTAGAACTTGCTTACAACACTGCATTCATAAATATTTATATCAAAAAATGATGCCTAGACACTAGAGAGATTTCTGCAACAACTGTGTACATATAAAATGAAATTAAGCAATGGGTTGAGTTGAAGTTGAATAATAAGAGCTTTGATTGGCCATTTTGAGTATTTTTGCGAAAGAATATTCTAAAACAAGTTTTTCGATTAAGGTGTTTTGACTAAAGTGTAATTTGACAATCACGGTTTACATGTGAAACACTTCCTGGAATACATTTAATTTCTGAAAGTGGTTTGAGCATATATTCTTGATTTCGCCACGTGTGAGCAATAACACATTGTGGCAATAACCTCCCTCTGACAAACTGAATCTCGCCATGAGTTTGTTGAGGGCTCTTCGTATTTCCGGCTTCTATTTTGGTTCGTGGTGTGGTGGATCTATCAGTAGTGGATCTAGTAGATTGAGACTTTCCATGTAACTCAGTGTGCACATCAATCTCTTGACACGTTTCTCCGAGTGGAACACATCTCCCTTTGTAAGGCACTAATTCAAACGTGGAAGAAATAGTGGTAGGATGAAGAGGAGTGTGTTCTTCGGAAGCTAATTCATCGACGGTCGCATTATTAGCATCAGATTTCATTTTGTATTGCTGTTTTAAGCACGTATTGGGCTCACAGGCAGGCTGCCAATCCTGGTTGAACACTATCCACTCGCCGAGCTTACAATAACCCTAGTAGTGGGAGTAATGCAACAAAAACAAAACATAAACTTGTGTGATTAAGCTCCTACTACATTAACAGCATAAATTCGTGTTCGTATCTATAGTAAATAGTATGACAGTCATATGAGTGTCTATGAGGAGATTCCTGGGATGTGCAATGCTGTGCATCAAAGTCTGAAGGATAGATGAAGATGGAATTAGAGTACACTTCTACACATAATATTTAGAGAAGAGCAAGTGAAGCCAAATCACTTGACTTTAACAACCCCTTGTCGTGACACAACTTGAAACGTATAATGATGAAAAAATCACACCTTATACCTAACAAACTTCTTATTCTTGGCCTATAAATAAAGGCGTAAGCATAGCATCAACGGAAACAGACACGAGCAAGTACTGTACTATTAGAGAGAGTGAGAGAGAAGTACAAATTGCATACAGACGACGTAAATAACACAAAGAGTCTTGATAGGAATGCCTATTTATAATAGTAACATGTAAAAGGATATGCGTATTTTTTATTACAAATAGGATGTTTTACCTGCGAGTAGGCAAAATAGCACTTTTTGCTTCCTTGGTGAAAAACTAAAATTCTTTCGAAGTCATTATAGTTGCAGTCACATTTCCCGTAGATTGTATTGTGTCCCAGACCGAGAAATCTCATATTTTCACCGCATGGCCCCTTATCTCCTGTTTCGAAACAACTTTGAGTCTCGTTGAAAAATCGGTGTGATAATATCTCACGAGGAGATATTTCAGGACACAATTCACGTCTGTGTGAAATGGTTTAAATCAAATTACATTTAACATTCCGTATGCGAGACTGTATACTCACTTTAGTCACTATGTATCATGATACTATTATCTAGAACAGACATCCTTAATAAACACTTTCATCCTCCTACTTCCCACATACATACATACACATACCTCTATAACGACAACAATTCATACACCTACGCATAAATGAAGGTGTGCATTGATATATAGTACTAATATATACCACGTATTTATTTAACACCAAGGCAAGACACAGAGTTTTTAGTTTTTTCATACTCAAGTTTAAAAAATGTGACTTACAAAAGTTTGCGTCGTGTCTCAACAGTTGCAGCTCCTGGATCAAGCCCACGATAATGTTCTTTCACGTATATATTTCTCATATCTTGAGATACAATAGACTCAAACGAATCGCTATTTTGTTTTTTCAAACCAGTAACAAATGTGGAAACGCTAACATGACAAAT
>JAQFYB010001933.1:0-28178 GCA_034694085.1 Pogonognathellus longicornis
TATTTAGAGTTAGACCATCACAGCAAGTTAAAAAATCTGTGGCGATTGTCCATTTGTCTTGGTGGCATAGTTTTCCTAAGCATTTCATGTATTGACGCATCTATAGCACTTCAGCCCGTTGCAATAGCAGAACAGTAATGAAATAGAGCACAAATAAAGTTTCCCCATACTATTACAAAGAACAATAGCAGAAAACGACTACGAAAAACATTACAATGGTTTATCGGCTCTTAAGCGAAAACTGCTAGTACTACACTACAACTCAAGCTGATATAAAGTACAGCACTCTTTACTCTACACACATACACTTGAGTAAGAAGATACTTCGACATACTAATAAATATACACATACATACTCAGGAGCAGAAGGAGAGTATTAAATTCTGAACTAATGTCTTGTTGACTTGAGAAGTGTAGTTTGGAAGTAGTTGTTGTAAGAGTTTCGTAGTACATAGTACTTTAGTATCAGCAAGTATTGGTATTATTGGTATAAAGATCTTCTTGTTATTTGTGTTGGTATTGTACATACAGACTACGGTACCATGGTACACTACATACAATACAGTGTGTAAAGAGAGCGAGTGTAAAATTTCAGTAAATTCGATAGTCATGAGACTGTTGTTTGTCTTTCAGGGCGAGCTATTGCACATGCATTATCAGCTCCATAAATGTCACACTCAGCCAAGAAGCCTCGGACAAAATTTATACAGGCGCAGTTTTATGAGACAACTTTTCTCTCAGCTACTTAGCTCTCCAAACACACAACACAATACCACTACTCCCTAAATATATATACACACACATCTTATACACAATATAACATTACCCTTTTCACGTATTCACTTACAAAATACATTCTATGTACCAAATAGAAAAATCCTTCTACATTGCACACGTGATTGTAAGGTATATTCCATATTATACCGTATATATACCTACACTATTACATTGCACATACATTACAGCACACACATCACACACATACACACACACACACTAGTACATCATTCTAAAAGCTACTTTAGCCGCAAACGCTACGTTTACACAACACATCTATCTGTTCAGTTGAAAAGTACACTTTTTTTCAACACAGTGTCTGTACTACAACTGCCGTGTTCCTTTTACTACAATTGTTATATATGATCACTTTAATGCTAAAACTACTACAACTACTGCAAAGCGCCTTTAGCCATATAGGTGTCTTGTCTACACGTACACTACTTACTTATAGAGCACTTTTGTAAAGTATAATAGCAAGCATGTTGTGTGTTAAAGCAAGTAGTGCGGTATTTGATTGCTAATAATTGCAGGGAGCTTCACTGTGTGTTTTCTTTGATAGGGAACAAAGTGTAAAGAGTAAAGTACCTCTTATGTATTTAGTATTGCACTTATAGTGAAATAATCGTAACAAGAAAGAACAAGTACAGATTCTACCACTATTTACAAAAGAGTAACTCTACCAGTAGTGTATAAACGAATATATACATACATATAGCTATAGAAAAGCTTCCATGTTCTTTTGTTTTAGGTATGTCACTGCTTTTGCGTTATCAAGCAACACAGAAGACAAACGGTACCGCATTCCTGATGACTTATCAGTCTGTGTAACCTTCTTTAAAGTAGACAGAGCCACTGGTAGTGGTTATAAGTGGCAGGCGAGCATGAGCAGTGTTTTGTTCATACAAAGATAGAATGCTAACTATAATATGGAGTGATGGGATCTTATTTATTTTACACGAGAGATACTTACTGATTGTGATTGTACTAGTATGTAGCCCTTTATGTGAATAAGACAGATAGACATACTAGAACAAAATAAATCCAAAGAGGCCGACAAGAACATAATACCAGCTTTAACATCCTACATAACAGTCAACTTTATGCTACAATGAGAATGATAATAATGTGATACTACTACTACAGTCTATACCATAAACAGTGTAGCGTAGTACTAAAAGTAGAAGTTAGTGTAGTATTTGTAATAGTAGTAGTGTAAGTGTACCATGAAGTATGAAACTCCTCTGTTGATTTGTTTGTATTAAGTTGATAGTTCAGTTGAGTGAGTCTATGTGTTTTTCTGTTCAATGTCTCTCTCTCTCTCACTGTGGTTGTTGGGGAAAACAAAAATGAGATTCTAATAGCAATCATGACAATCATACGGAGAGATAAAAGTTTATGGACTGATTCCGAATGTCATGTCTTTTCCACACAGGGCTAAAGGATTATGTCCTCAATGAAAGATGAATGTTCCGACGCAACTAAATTGGCTGCATGGCCTTTGAATTTTTTCAATGTGTGTTTTGCTCAATACTCACATTACATAGTCACATAGAAGAAAGTACATTGTAGGTAGGTACTTACCGTGCTGTGTTGTAGTAGCTTAAACTTGAAGAGCTTATTAGATTACGTATTATGGAGAGTTTCTGTATAAGTAATAGAAAAATAGAAGCATTACTTGTATAACGATTAATGTCATTTATATTGGTGTGTTTTCTACCCGAAAAACGTATATAATGTACCTATAATTTTTAACAAGGATGTGTATAAAGTATAATGCATGAGTGTAGGGAATTATTATTGTTGTTGTTGTTTTCGTTAGGTTGTTGGCTGAAAGTATAGGTAGTAGGTAGGTAGCTAGTTAAGAAGAGCAATGAATTCTTCCAATTACGCGTAAGGAGTCGATATACGTTGAATGTTGATGATTGAGAGGTATCTGCTGGTATTTGTGTATGTGAGGAGTAGTTGTGGTATTGTGGTTGAAAGTGTATGTCATTTCATTGTAAATGTAATGATGGCATGCGGACTTTGGAGTATTGCTCTTCTTTTGAATCTTCGGAGATTATATCTTGCGTGTTGCAATGTAATAAATGCACGAGTTTGTCATGGGAGGTCTGTCCTATTCAAAGAAAAGCCGCTGCTCATCCTGAAATCAGGAGTCGGGAAACTCAACTCATAGGTGCACACTTAAAAAAGTAGATCCAGAATCAAATAAATTCAATCCCTTCTTTCAATTTTTACAATTACACGTCCGAAATGACGGCAAATGAAAGATGTGTGTTTTAAGTTGACTGACAATGAGTGAAATATTTGATAATTCTAAAATCACTGAGAAAATTAGATAAAATAATTAAATATTTACTTATACAAATCAATAGGTATGTTTTTGTTGGATTGTTGGTTACCTAGTGTAGAATTATAAATCACACATTAAAATTTTCGCTTTCGCTGTCGGTTTATACAGTTTATTACATGTAGGATGTTTGTGTAATGAAAGAATAACTATTTACCATTTGAAAAGTCAAGTTTAGGTTATTGTTTCGCAATGTGCATAAAAATGAATGATTTAATGTAACCCTTAATTACTTTTATGAATCAATTAATTTGATCGCTGTATTTCAAATTTTTATGCCGGGTTGATTAACGCACTATCATTTATACCTTATCTCTTTTGTAGGTATATTTTCCAATAAAAGTAAATTAATTAGTAGTTGAATGTAAAGAGAAAAACTAATTGTGGATAAATTACATAAGGGTAAAGCATTCATGCATATATTTATACGTATACCTACTGCAAATGCAATAGTAAATTTAAGAGAGATTCTCCAATACATACGATTTCTCTTACATTTATAGGTACGTGCAGATGTATATGTAAGTACATACTCTACATACCTAGGTATATGGTATCATAATAAGAAAAGTGATATATTTTAGGTATACATATTTTACCTACATAAAACTGGTAGATAGAGAAGATAGTGGAAAATAAAAGTGTGCTCTGAAATTATGAGATGCGTTCACTTGTGTCTGGTTAGTTTACAATTGAAGTCTTCATCATTGTTTGCGATTCGCAATAAAACAGCAAGCGACAAAGCAGGCGGAGCAGCTGTTGCGAATTCCCCACCTGTTTTTCTGTCTGATGATTCGATCCAATTGTAGTACTTCTGTGTATCTTTATATATACATCCCATCAAACTTATTATCCCTATCTGTATACACACATAATGTAAAACAATGAGCAGCGCAAATGATAAATTGTAATGGGACTTCATTAGGTGCTTCTTCATTTTAACTACCTACTTCATACTACTGTACTGTGATGGGATGTGGCAAAAATTAAAGGTAACAAGAATGCTTTCATAATTTTTACGAGCCGAGAATCGTGTCTTGAACAAAATACACTTAGAAAACGGAAGGAGCTTCTAATATTCCTAAGTAAATAAAATATTCTTCACAACAATAGCAAAACTAAGTAATTATTTTATTCTATATTGCAATGCATGCTGAATCACAAGAGAATCTAAAAAATATTGTTACTATAATATAAGCATAATAATATAAGATAATAATAATAGTATTATTTTCTGCGTTGTTTGTACTTTAATAATGGATCTTTTGTGAAACACAATATAAACATTGGTTTGGTGCATATTACACATAGAAAACATATATGGACATGACATACTAGGCAGAGACAGACAGACATCGGGGAACAAGAACAAGCTAGTAAAGTTAATCTAATTAATTATATATCCTGTCGGCCAAAGCAAGGAGTCTGAGAGACAATGCAACTGTTTAGCATATGCCCAAGTGACTTTGTTGTCGAAAGAAGATGCCGACTGTGAGCTAATGAATTTATGACACATGCAATGCAATCATCTCATTCTTTACAGTCATACATAATAGTTACGAGTCACAATATACAAAACAACTTTAATTTAATACGTCTTGTCGATTATTCTCAACTCTCCTCCTCAATGTTTAATGGATACAAGGTATAATGCAATTACAAAAATGTCTGATCATACTTTACGTGTATGTACACAATAGGAAATGCATAATCCTGCCTCATAATAACATAACGCAATAATGTGAGTCGTGAGTGAGCAACAATGTGCGATACAATTATCCTAACGGGTTCCTTTTTCTTTTTGTTGTTTCCCTGCAATTTTTCAACTTCTAGCCGTACCTCAAAACATTTGGTGAACACGAAAATTATATTTTTTCAAATGTCCACACGTGAATTTACTTTTTTATCCAATACAACTTACTATGATTGTTGTACAAAACAAAATATCCAAAAATTCGATAAAATGTGTGCTCCTTATTCAAGTGTGGAATTTGAAAGTTGTAACATTTGATATTTTTTAAGTGAAAAGTATGCGTCCACAATGTAAAATATTGCCCATGACTAAAAAAGGAGCCAGGAAGACATGTAAAGTCATGTTGAGCATACGCGAGTCAACCTTTTTATGAATCCGGTGGGAACTTACCTTTAACTCCAAGATTTTTCAGCCCCGACGACAAGACCGACACAAAAGTACGACACCCGAGAGTCAGGCTGTGTTTCTCAGTCCCAGAACTTGAGCAAGGGTTTATTTATGTAAAAGTATGAGCTCTTAAGTCATTTCATTATTTGTGGAGTATTTTTTAGTGTGGTGTTATTAAGGAAGGGCGAGAGAGAGAGAGAGAAAAGGAGTAAACTAAACCTACTAATCACCAATGATGCCGTAAAACGGAGGAAATTCAATTAGGAAGTCCATGTATCCACTTTGTTAATAACAAGCAGCCACTTTAGTAACTTATTCCTCCAAAACTGTAAAAATTATTTCTTTCTCGTTCAAGTGTTCTCATATATACTACAATTACTATGTAGCAGCTTTAACGGCAAAATTTCTGTAAATATTGGTGGTTATTAGTTTATATGTATGGTATGAAGTGTTCAATGTTGAGTAAGGAGTTTATTATTGTGGAGTACGTCCTCGTTCGTGATTCCTTGGTTGAGAAGGTAATGTTGAAAGAGTGGAGCGGTTCATTTTTTTTATTTGTTCAGCTATTTATCTTTAGCTCGTGCCCATTCTCTCTCGCAACTTTATGAACTATAGACTACGTTATGAAATTAATGTATAAAGTCAAACCGCCGTAGTATAATGGATCCGTCACTCCATAAAGCTAACTCTGAAAACCATTCTGTGTGTAATAATAATGCATATCTTTCCCCTGGACAAGATAAATCGCTCAGGTTCATGAAACCTGAGAGTGTGGTCTCGTGAAAATTAAACTTGTATTTGTATATGCCATGTCTGTGTCCATGTCTTGCATTTTGTGTAGACAACTAAAACACACATCAATGCTACTACAATATTTTCCTTTTACTTTATAACAACCTACAGCAAGAGAGATTTTCCCTCAAAGTGTATTTGTAATACATTAGCTACTAATACATATATGAAAGAAAATTTATTATGTGGTATGACTTTCCGGATCCATTTGAGAGTGTAAATGATAGGGTTTAAGATATAGCTTTGTGTATAGAGTAGCACATCTATAGTACATATACATTAGCGCAGGTTAAACATGACAGTGTATTATTAGATTATTACTTTGTTTTTATTGCTAAATCCAGCCTCTAACCTTATTCTAATAGTTTCATGACAAATCGAAGCATATGAGCGTAAATGTGTACGGGAAAACCCAGTAGACGGGTGACAAGGGGTAAAGTGAGTCAAAAAGGAAATCTGTGTGGCTGAAAAGTTAATTGTGTGGAATTGAATGGATAAGGTTTGTGTTGTGTGTGAGTGTGTGTTAGCTTTATTACAGTACTCGTTGATGTAGCACGGAAATCTTTGATAAAATCTTCACAGTTCCAAATTACACGCGATATGTCTCAACTCAACGAGAAATCGTGCTCTACACTCATTAGCTCCTTAATTACCTTCTCTTCGTATTATAATAAATAGATGCATTTATTCCAAGCTCCAGATGAAGCAATTCATCCCTTTTTTATGCTGTAATGCTTTTACTTTAGTTTCATTTCACACACATCGTTATTTACCTTTTTCTAAACATAAACTGTATTTGTGTTTCGATTTAAAACGTATAAAAGTTGGAGAATCTCAAACTACTCGAAGTTTCATCGATTCAAGTAAACTTTTTTACTTTAATGAAGAGTGGGTGAGTTTATATGAATGAGAAAGAAGGAAAGATAAGATTTAAGATGGAATTATGTGATATTAGTGATTGCATAAACGCATGCCAAGTTGATTTATTCATTTGACTAGCATGTAAAAGACCAGGGTGACAAATATGTAATATATTATGTACCATTGCTAACAAAAAGGTTACGATTATTCAGCATTTCTCATAAATACAATTTCTATTCGCTAATTCACTTACAGTATAATAATCCACGTAGCTCTAATGTCATCATATAACTTGTATAGTAATAGCATTGTAGTATTTACCATAAAGTATAATAATATTATCATATAATATAATATATATGTGAAACTAATATTTCTTATCATAGTAATCCTTTGTTCTGTGTATTAAGTTATCGCACAGCTATACTCTTACAATCTAAGTAAGTATGCTACTCCTATGTATAATATGTATTTCTCTGCACCGTGCCAATAATATTCTACTACTAGTAAATACATACATCTCCTATATACATACACACACAATTCACTCTGACACTAAACACTACACATACACTTTAACAATACTACGCTCTACTATGTAAATACAACTACACTACATACAATATACTAAACTCTTATTTTTTACTTCATTCTGACAATTCCAATAATGCTTTTCCATTGTTTATTAATTTGTGTTTACTACGAGTATAAGTACATTCTTGTGTATTACATTTTATAAATATTTTTACGGTACAAGTAGTAATGGTATATACTTAGAATTAATATGGATAAGTTGATTAAAGCTAAGGTAATTATAGTAGTAGTGTATAGGTAGGCATTACTATGTGTGAATATAAATACAAAGTCACAATATCATGATTAGTAATATCATTAACAGTTTTCTTTACTATATTTTTAAATATTACGTATATAGTCAAACCACACCTCTTTTTCTAGCAACAGCTTTAAGATCTTGTTGATGAATATGAACAAGAGTTCTACATATAATATCATATCGGGTAGATGTATTAAGGTACTCTATAAACATAATGTTACACAATGTGTCAAACTGTCTTTGTCTTTTCGAAAATGGATTCGTGTAGGGGTATTTTAAGGTTTTGCGTTCGTTTTTATACACAGCTTTTCTGTTGAGTAGTAGCAGTGCAGTGCAACTCACGCTATATGCATGCAGTCCATGGCGACATAATATTCTTACATTTCATATGTCATGTTGGTTCATACAACAGATACACCGGAGCATTGTGAGACGGCTTTAATGAGTCAATGAGGGTCCTCCTCCTATCTGTACTCCTACACATGACAAGCTTATTTATTTATATGTTGAATACAAGTTCAGTACCTATTTCGACCCGGAGCACATAGCTTAAACTTAAATAAAGATTTTTGAAGGCAAAAGAACAGCTTTTGTGTAATTTAGCACTAAAGCAAAGTCTTAGAATTATATGCACTATTGTATTAGATATATTTATGTACGATATAACAAAAAGAGGGAGAAAATGTTACCTAGTATTTGTAGCATAGTCTTTGGATGTTTATATTTTGCAAAAAAGAGGTCGAGGTTTCCAAAATGCTGAGATTAATTTTACATACATATAGGAGTAGTACTACAATATGTATGTATGTATGTATAGCGGGTGACATTAAGAAGAAGGAGCCTTGTGTCACACTCAGTCAGAGTCGGGGCTTAACCTGTCTTTTGTATATCTGTGTGTGTTTGTGCGTATTTCCTTGCTGGTATTTTGCTCTTTGATGACGAGACATTTGTGGATGAACTGACGGCGGACTTTTGACGGCATGGTTGCTTTTTTGGTAGTTGTAAAAGAGTACTAGTGATAACGGTACATTATTATTGGTACATAGTACTTACATTGTACAGACGTACATGAGTAATGAAAGCTTTGTAGTGTTTTTAAGGTTTTGCCTATTTTGTATGTAGTTTGTTGGTGTAGAGCTAAAAAAGTAGGCAGAAGTGCAATGTGGTGTTGTTTTGTTGCTGTCGTATTGGCAAGCAGCTTAGGCGACATGACTGCATTCAATTCTCGTGCACGGCTAAACTCTTTTACGCATTGTTGAAAAATTCTGTGGATTAAAACCAATAGAGATCTTTACTGGAGTCTTGAACTGTCGTCTCCAATCCTGCGAGAAAAATTAGTCACCCAACAGTTTGAATGTTGTCGGGTGAAGAAGAAAAGAAATAGAGTCATGCAAAAGACCTTTACGAACTAAATACGAATACTATCTGTAAGACACAAAATACTAAGTATTTCTAAATCGCTCTAAATCTATATATGTACATGTGCATGTACCAGAACTAAAGTAACTTTTATTTTACAAGTGGTTAAACAGTTAGTTAGAAACAGTTAAATATGCATTTACACTCATAACTATGAACTTTATAAAATCTACAAAACTCTCATTCAATTAATGAAAAAATTGAAACAAAGAATTTGTTAGTAAAAGAAAATTGGTTAGTTTAATAAAATATATTCGAATAACTAGACACAAGGCACTAATATAGAATAAAGTTATAATAAATAGAGACTGTTTTTATTGTAGCAAACGGTTTGACCACATTTAAACTAAATCTGTGAATTGCATTGCCAATGTTGTTTTTAAGTGAGGAAGTATGAGTTGGACAAACCTGCAGTCATATTTGAGTAGTGAGCCGCGGCTGCAGCACTATAGTCCGCTAAATGAAGATCGGACAATGATTCGTGATGGTAGCGACTCCCAGCCCAAGGACCAGTGTCTCCCTTCATACCACACTGTCCATGAGGACCCATCCCCGGAAATCGACCTGCCCCGGTGCTAGCGGCGGCTCCAGCCAAAAGAAAACTTCCGTATTGTGCTGCATTAAACCTTTTTCACACAAAATCAAAATCTCTTCAAATATTCATCAATAATAAGCACCAAATAATTTTGCATGCCTATATACAGTAGCCATACAAAAATTAATTTACTCTGAAATATTTTTACAAATATATTCTCTAGTAGATCCATCTTATTTTTGGAATTTCTAATAAAAAAGTTTGCTAATAAATACTTATACACTACACAAATTCAGTGTGCTAAATATGTGAAAAATATAGCAAATGTTTGTAAGCTTTAATTTAAGTAATTAGTAATTACCTTGAAGTTGAAGGCATGGCTGGATAGGGAATATCTGCAGGTCGATGATGATAGCTCTGATGTGTAGGCAAAGGGTAGTGCCAAGGGTCGGGTTGGTGATGATGTGCTAGCGAAGGAATAGCAGGACCGTAATCAACAGCCGTGCCGTAGAAATCCGCCGCTGTTGCAGCTCCGTAAGAAGTTAAAGGTTTACTGGGTTGGTAATTCGAATTCCAAAACGAAGGCGGAAAATTTCTTGTGGACATTGGGGTTGTGGCTGTGGAAAAATTAATCATATTTACTAACACTCTTCCATATTAAAGCATCAACTTTTTTCCTTCTGTGTACTACACGGGTACCCTTATACTTACATTTACATGTAGTAGTACAGTTCGATAGTGTTTCCACAATATAACTAATTGAAACAACAATGCGTCTTCACAAAACACTATTAAGCCATTAACCTTCCATACATTTTACTTTGAAGGTATATGTAATGTAGGTAAATATTCTATTTGCAAAAGCAAAATTTAAGCATGAAATTGAATTTAGATGAGGATAAACCCTTGGAATAATGGAATGATGATGTAATGCGTAATTGAGAAGACATGGGAAGACACGACGAATATTTAAAACTTCCGGTCGCTTCGTATTTCAGTTAATGAGGCAGTGGTGTAAGACCAGAGCAATAAATTGTATAGAAATCTGCTGTTAACCAGCACTATACTAATAGTACCTACTACATACATGTATGCCTAGGTATTTATACACTCAGAACTTTGTTTTAAGATAGTCATACACTAATTTCATTATAACAAGTCTATATGCATAGGTGATACTAAAATACCCAGAGAAAATAAGATTAACACATAGTATTACTATTATTGCTAAGTATTTTTGCTGCAGTGTACCTACAGAGATAGAGTAACAGAAAAGATACAAGTTCTTCACGTATTTGTAAAAGATCTGGTCTGCCTGCCTTGCCTTGCCTCGCCTCGCTACACGCATATTAAAATGTTGAATCCTCTAACAGCCACCGACTTGACTTTAAAACAGTTTCTCATGAATTCATCCATTTCCCTTGAGAGAATAATTCTTACTTCCATTGTGCTCAACTCCTATGCACTCATTTAGCTCTGGTCTGTTAAAACCCTCTAGTTAACAATCACATGTTCTATATACAGTAAATGCATACATACGATATGTAACGACTTAAAATGTAAACCATGCATGGTAGCTATGAGTATATGTGTATGTATTTTATATATAGAAGAATATGTGAATAATATACAGAGAGAAAAGATACAACAGAGAGAGACACACGTACCTACATAGGTATGCAATGCACCACACCACATACATTTAGCCAATGACAATATATCATCATAAAGTGTATGGATAAAAACAGGAGCTTAAGTTAAGGGTTACACTAAATAACAATCTAGTAGTCAACGTTCATTTCGTAAGTACATGAGACATTTATGCAGATGTGATGTGACTGAAAAACTCAAAGTCTCTCCACGTTATACTTATTTCGTTAATTTTCTATGCGACACAAACACAACCTTTAAATGTTGTATATATACATAGAGTTGTATTTGTATACACACTGTACTTGATGCCTTGTTGAATCTTGTGTAGATTATCTCATGCCCTGACAATATTTCTGAGACAGAGTTGTTGTACTTGTATTTGTAATCTCATAGCAATATTATACTTTTTACTTGAGCTCCGTGAATGACTCCTACTAAATATTTTACCAGGAAAACCATATGCCGCGTCTCCGAATGCCGAATGTGCTCAGTGTTCTTCTTCTTCCTTTTCTTTCTTTCACTGCAACTCCTGCATTCTGTGTGTGTGCTCATCTTTATATGTAATGTTCCTACCAAGTATTTCTTGCCTTTCAATAAAAACTACAACTCAACTGTGAAAAACAGCTAAGAAAGTCAGGCAGGAGCATCCTGTCTCTAATTCTCTGTTTGTGTCGCGTCTGCAAACTTATATTTTGCTATATGCACATACATCCTCATTTACCCGTATACTTAACACATCTATGCATATACATACACTAACAACACACATTTACTTACTTCATCATCATCATTAAAAATATTTTACGATGCATTGTACTCATAGAATGCCTATATCTTATCTACTGTCGCCTTTAACTTGTTAACCTAACGTCTCTACAACAAACATCTCTAATCTAATTATAGCACACTATCACACAAAAACAATAAAATCATCAACGAATCATCATTTTTCAAATAATTCAAATATCTTCTCCACGATATATACATAACAAACAACCATTGTAAATAGCTATTTGCAATTTACAATAATTTTTGTAGTAAAATGTAAAAAAATTGCGACAAATCCAAAGAAAATATTGATGCATAAAACGAATACCACAAACAAACACCAAAGAACGGAGACAGCATCTCGAAAACTATTGCATGCTTTTGCAAATTACACCTCAAAAGTCGAAACAAACGACAGAATTGTACCACAAATAGGGAAACGCCCTCCGAAAATGTAAATGCATGAATCAATCACCACAATTATGCTACAAAGTACAAAATAAACAATTCTCCAATTATGCAGGAAACAATTATACCTACACTATATACCTACTCGGTTATGCTAGGAAAGTATTAAATTGTCCCCAAAAAATAGTATGCATGAATCAATGATGCCATATATCTACTTGTACTTGTACTAAAAAATGTTGTAAATCGCTGAACAATAAAGTTTCAGAACTACAGTAACAGCCGGGAATCTACTTTAACTACAGAATGAAATTATTAGAACTTTCTAGAAATTATTGTAGCAACGTCAAACAGTTGCTCCAATAATATTAGGAAAATATGAAAAATCCCAAAAAATGCCTGGATACTAAAAAGCTGTCATTTTCTTACATTTGGATGATTTTTCAGTGCTGGTTGTGTAGGCAGCACTTAAAGCTCGACTGAAATGTTCATCAACGACTCTGCTCGCATCTCCATTGTAGTGGACAAAGACGACGGAGTTTGCGGAAAGGTAGTGAGCCCTGTGACTGCTGCTGAGACTGTCACTACTGTGATGACTCGTGCTATTGTTGCTTTGGCTATGGCTAGATGATGAGCTCCCGCTGTTATTTGCGGTGTGAGAGGTTGTGGTGTGATTGCTGTTGTTATTGTTGTGGTGGCTGCTGCTGCCACCATGATGATGATGATGGTGGTGGTGGTGATGGTCGGGGTTGTTATGGCTGGTGGAGGAAGATGAGCGGGTTGAGGACGAAGAGGAAAGAGTGGCTGAGGCTGATGGTATTGTGATTCCTCCCGTCACGGGAGGAATTATGGGGAGAGTGTGACTGCTTCCCGCAGCCAAGGAGAGGGAGGAAGACGAGGGTGTGAGAGGAATGGGTGTTAGAGGTCTGCGGGAAATTGTCGCCGGAAGTGACACAATGGAGCTGTGATGTCCTCCGCCTCCCCCAAGACCGATTCCACCGTGGGATGACAAGGAGTGAGAGCTGCTGAGACTATTGTGACTTAAATTTAAACTGTGAGAACTTAAGGAGCTTCCTGAGGACAGGGAGAGGGAAAGGGAGGAAGGGACAATTGGAGGTGGGGGAAGGGGTGGTGGTCCGATTCCGATACTTCCTCCCGTGCTGGGACCGGGACTGCTGTAAGTTGAAGCGTCCGAGTGAGATGAGTCCGGCGGGGAAGGAGCATGTGGAAATTTAAAGATCTTCTGAAAAAAAGTTCATCTTTGTATTAGAATAAGGAAAATTATTTTTCTTCGGCCATTTATTTTATGAAGTTCCTAATTATCTCGATAAGTGAGCTTATTCGTTATTCTTGTTGAGATTACTTTTTTTATAGACTCATTTAACTGACGAATAAAAAATTTCTTACGCTGACAATAATTGTACTTATAAACATTAAAAACAGATTGCAGTTGTATATTTAATTCAATAAATAATAAGTTGTAAAATAATGACTGTCAGAAAACTATGCCTAAGACTTTAGGATCATCTTTCATCATTTAGTCAACATTTAGCTACTTAGTCTAATAGATTTGTTTTAATGCCTAGAAACTTCATGTCGAAGTCATTGTTCTACTACCAAAGCCAATCATTAACAGGAACAACTTACTGCCATAATTATACGAAAATTTATTAGCACTCACCTACATTAAAGTAAGCCTAGAACAGAAAACTATATATTTCATTATTATCTATTAACTAAATGTAAGTATTGCTTTTAGGTTTTATTTCTTATGCTAGACTCGATCTAACAATTCAATTCGTACACATACAAGATGCAAGGGAACTACAGAATGTACCACAATGTAATACAAGTGTGGTTTAGCATCTGTAAATGTTTGTAAATGCATCTTTGTATTTAAATGTATCTCGAAGAAGAGTTTTGTTGCGTGGACGAGTTGTTGTAATGTAATTTATGGTTATTACTCACTAACTAAGATCGAGTTGCATAAGCATTCTTTATAGCAAGCAAACAAACTTCTGTGCCCTCACTCCGTGTATATTTCCTTGTCACTTATCATACAGAGATTGATAAATGGACGGATGACTCCGTGAAATTCGAGTTGGCTACTTGTGTCCTGCCGTCTTGTTGCAACTACTCCTTATCCTAAACTACTAACGAAAGTAATACAACCAACACGATCTTTTCTCTATGTATTTACAAACATTTTGTTATATAGAACAGAATATTATAATGTGTATTTACTTAAGTGTTTGTCTGACTAGCTATTCTTTAGTCTTATCTTAAATGACAGTACTTTTGTATGAATTGCTTCACTATCACAAGAAATAGAATACTCAAAACTCAAGCAAATGCGATAAATCAGCCGACAGCTCAAAGGAATGCACGTAAATCTGTAATTTTAGGTGCTGAAGGCAGTTAAAGAGTGAAATTACGTTCCTCTCTGTCTGAATCTGAAGTTTGTGTAAAGAAAACTTTAAAAATCCAGGATAAATGCATTTTCTTACAGAAAATAAAACGAGTCACACCAACAATCGCATATACCCTATACTTGTGCATACAAATACCTCTATAGAAATCCGCTTACATAGATCCCTACATACAGTACTCGATTTTACATTATTTACTTAAACCCTTTCTTAAGCAAACAAATAAATGCACGTACACAAATGCTCATAATATTATTTTATACGAGTAAAATGTGAACAACCCAATGCAACAAAGTCGTATACCTACCAACCTACCTACCCATAGATCTATCTAAAGCAAAAAACTCTTTGGTCAATCTCCTTTAGGAAAAAAACGCGAAACAATAATCTCTTGACGCTTTCTGCGCTATTGTATCTACGGAATGAATTCTCACTTTGTTTCTAGTGGTAGAACTTATTAGTTATTAACAAACAATCATCATGATATAAAATAAAGTACTTAGTGGTAAATAAAACAGCAAATAACTTGACTTTTGAAAAGATCTACTCGAACGCGGTTATAAGATTATCATACTGGTTGTGTGCACGTTGCTTGCACCCAATGTGGTATGGTATTTGTACAAAGCATGAGCAACAACAGCAGTTGAACATATAAAGCTTAATATTATATTTCTTGTATCTCTTCTACTACATTACATTACATTATGCTACACCTAAATAAAAACTCAAGGATAATTCTACTACTATTACTACTACTCCTATTGTACTACACAGATAGAACCTGACCAGTAGCGGCACATCAAACAAATGAATAATCTAACAGTTAATCTCTGCAGTACATTAAAATAGAAAGCATATAAATATAGCTGCTAATACGTCGTGCTTTTGATTAAACTTTAATTACTACACACTACAACTAATCCTTATTATAAGAATTCTATGTACATACGGTACACAAATAATTGCTATATCCTCTATCCTATGTAATTGTATAAATATATGTTATGTGCATACAGTGCATGTTGTCTACAATGTGTTGACTACTGCTAAAAGGGCAATTGCAATTGCACGAGCAATACTGATACT
This sequence comes from Pogonognathellus longicornis, assembly GCA_034694085.1. Lineage (NCBI taxonomy): Eukaryota > Metazoa > Arthropoda > Collembola > Entomobryomorpha > Tomoceridae > Pogonognathellus > Pogonognathellus longicornis. The sequence goes on from JAQFYB010001933.1 coordinate 16,057, forward strand.
CACATTGGAACAAATCATTTTAATTTCAGCTTATCTTGTAAAGTAGACACTAGACACATATTAAAGCGCAAACAGAGTGTAATTTATTAAGGATTGTTTATTGGCGCGGTGCATCCATCGCCCTAGTAAATTTTTCTCCTTTATTTTCAATGTTCATATTAATTCTAATACAAATTAATGTATAAAGGAAATTAAATCGCTTAGATATTAAAAAAGTTCTACTTATTTACTGCAAAAACAAGTAATAATGGTTGTTTCTAAGTACGAGCATTTAGTGGAGGTACTAGTATGTAGGTACAGTTCTGTGTATTGTTCTGTATTCTTGTATGTAGGCACATATACTACGGTGTTTATACATGTATTGTATGGGTACCTATTGAAAACTGCACAACAGATGTTATGTTGCGCTAAAATTTATTTTTGACATGTGATGATTTGATGTGTTACTTGCTTTGTAGTTACATTACAAGTAACTACATACTGTGCTTTTTATATACTACTTGATACTAGAACTAAATTCGTTTACAAATTAATTGGTATAAGGTCATAAAGACGAAAATACAAGAAAAAAGATGTAGTTCACGATGACGTACCTTTTCAGCAGAGGATCTATCACATGAAGAGTAAGACATAGCATATGGCTGATACATTACTGTGCAACTCATTTTACACAAAGGCACGTCACGATCCGTAAGGAAAATAGGAATTTCTTGAAAACATTCAGTAGAATTTTATTTCCCGATACACCAAGTAGTCAATACACAGTCAATGTTACTCAACCAAGTCACCGATAATTTATTACGTGCAAATATTTTTCATGCTGTATAATATTGTTGTACAGATGATCGGGTGGTTGATGCTGTAATGCGGGAACTCAAGTACATTCGGTTATAAACAGTTAGTTACTTATTTCGTTTCGTGTGATACACACATAGAAACTTGTTTATTATTAATAATTCGTTTGTGAACTAGGGCTTGTACTTCACGTGTGACACAAAAGCACTGTTAATTTAATATTAGCAATTTGCTATGCACGTAAGACATGTGTTTGTTGTATGGAGGATGTGTATAGTGTCTATTTGAGATTCTTGATGTTTTGTTCCTAAATATAGTAGTAGTGGTGGTTGTAGTGTATATGTAGTATGTAGATAGTTTTGCCGTCAGTTAAGTGTAGAAAGAGTTATTGTCACACTGAGGAGTAAATAACGGAATGGATGTGTAGGCTGATGGTGCACGGGAGAATGCGAAATGTGATGGGATGCTCAAGTTATAAGGAAAAAGAACTTGGAGAATCGAATGAGCTACTGCAGGAAGAAAAGAGCTCTTTTGCATTCCATTTGAGGTAATGTAAACTTTCAACTTTGCATTCCACACAGAAATTCCTGGAGAGACTCTTTCCTCATCTTAACAAAGAGTTCGGATCCTTCACTACTGCTGATACTCCTACTATATTTATACTTCAGCCAAAAGTCACTAACAATAAAGAACAGTGGCAGTATACAATGTGTGTATAGCAGTTCTCTAGTAAATATAGTAAGTAACCGAGTTTAGTTGTATAAAACCTGGATACGGACAAACTCTCCCGTTTTTCTAATACCAATGTCAAAAAACCTTTTTAAGGGTATATTATCGTATCGTATCTTCGTATCGTGTGTAAAAAAGCACAGATGGAAACTTAAGGTATTTCTGTATAGCTACTGGTAGTTTGTTTTATATCAACTCTGTTCCAAAAAACGACAACGGGGAAACTAACGACGAAAGTCAAGTGCAGAATGTAATTATCCTTCCTTGCATGTCTTTATCTTGTACATAACTCCACCGGTTGACTCTTCTTCTTATTTTTCCTTCAACTAAAAATTCACAATAGATCTTGCCATCCTTTTAGAAATAATCCAATAACAAAGTAAAAATCTTCCCATATCAAATCAGTTGTAATTTCCTTCCTTTCTTTTCATTTAGCCTTTAATCTCCTTGGATTTCTACACAGGAAGTATTTATAGCAATGTGTGAATGAACTTCTTCAAATTTTTAACTCAGTTTATTAACTTTTCTGCAGCATCCGAAGATTTTTCAGTTATTACAGGGATTTCAACAATTTTGCGAGTATTTTTCAGCTTACAACAATAAATCACGTATGCTGTAGCACTATGTATGTATACAAGTGTTATATAGTACTATAGTATATTGTACACAGATTGTCTCTGTAAAATATCGGTGTTATGTGTAAGTGTCACAAAAAAGAGCGTGATTACACTTTTAGTGATTGTGTTGTGTTTAGAGTTGACACTGAGAGGTTGATTTGAGTCCTCAGAGAGAGATTTGGAGGAACGGGTGAGAAAAATAAGACAAATGTCGGGAGTTTTTGAAGATGCTGACTTATCCAGCATTGACGAACAACTGAGTTGGGAGAGAAGAGAACGTCAACTCTTTCTTTCTTTCTTTGAGAGAGCCAAGGAATCCCTTAGAGCTGGATTGAGTGAGCAACTTGTCTTGACTTGGGTTTTGACTAACAATAAGAGTACTAGTACAATCTCAACCTACACTCTCAGCACAGTTTCTCCCATCTGTATCTCTCTCTCTATGTAGCTCTACTAGCTCTACTATCCACACGCATACAAATCCAATGCAATACTAGTACACTACACACAGATCTATTTATCCGCACACACACTCTCATACACGTTATACATTAAATGTAAGTACATACACAACACAACGTTCTGTATCTGTATTAACTTTCTCAGTACATGCAGCACAATGTGATACAAATAATGTGTTTAATGTTTAGTACTTAAGTAGAGTACTCCAGTACAGATAGTATTGCATTACTAGTACTAGTAAGTCCTCAAATAATACATGTAGGTATATGTAGGTATACATACACATATGTAAATACACACTTAAATATGTATAGAATTTATACATACAGAGTACAGCGTATATAGCTGTACGTGTGCCTTATTTATTTTAAAGCCCCTTCTACTTAATGTGGGAGTACTTGAGTTCCTATACATACTACCATTAAGTGCTTCTTTATTAACATAGGCGGTAGTGTAGCTAATATTGGTTTATGTAGTGTATGATATGTGTGTTCGTGCATGTACCTACTGTATGAGTATGTGTATGTATATATAGTGTGCTAAAGTGTTATTGTGGTATTATGGTGGTGTATGATGGACAGAGACTGTAGAGCGAAGCGAGTCAACTGAACTTACTGAACTCACTGAACTCACATCATACTTTTCATAGCAGAGCATGCAACCACACTAATCCTCGTAAGAAAAGATTCACTTTTTTAAGTCTCTGTTTGTATAATATACTAATCATATTAGAGTGTGTATATGTTTGTATGTAAACTCATACTAACATGTACTACTATACCATTCCGATTCGAGTAGCTAGCAAGTACTTGTTTATGGATATGTACATAGTACATACTGCCACTGCTACTTCCACTCGCTGTTTGTTGTGTGTGTTATTACGAGTCTGTAGTAAGCTAACCACTTAGTGTGTATTGTATACTTGCACTGCACTTGCTACAAAGTCTTTTTGTTTTGTATGAGGATTAAATCCACCACTACTTGTGCATTTCTCGTAGGAAAGCAATAAAGATATAGATGCAATAATATTAGACTCTTTGTAGTAAAAATACAAAATGAACATGAGCATTATTAAGCTCTATGAACTCGCCGTGTTGTACATACATTGTTCTATACCTACATTCTAATGTAATAATTTACTAATCCTGTAGGTATGTGCATTATATTGCTACTGCAATGCTATATATAAATGTACCTGTTACGAGCTTTGAAATGAGAAAAGGAAATTGAGCTGAAGATTTTAAACAAACAAAGAAAAACTTTAATAACTAATAATTATATTGCTACATATTGCAAAAATTGGCATAAATAAATCTTATTTGATTGCAAATTGCAATTTCTTAAGTACTTAATTTAATTACAGTTGAAAAACCATTTGAATTTATATTTAATATATTATTTGTAACACTTTTAATGAAGCGTACTGAGATGATTTTCTTCTCTAGCTCGATGTATATTTAATTTATGCACCTGCTTACGTGTATATAATTTAATAGAATTATTCTGGACCACATACAATACTTACGCTGTATATTATTTTCCACGATAAATTCGCACACACACATGATTTACTAGTTGTTTAGTGTAGGTCGTAGGTATAAACATAAGCTTTAGCTTTAGATTTACTTATCTGTACAATATGCGTTGTGTGTTACATTGTAGTAAAATCGTAGCACTGTTACTGCTTTGCTTGAATATAGCGTGTGTATGGAACACAATAGCTTTAGATGTGTGTTTGTATTGATGATATCGTAATTCGTAATGTGTCTACACGTATTGTGTCTGACTTCACTTTATATATCAGTAGTATGTATTAGTAAACGTGCACACGTATAGAAACTGCAGCAGGCAATAAGGCAGGAGTACCCAGAAGTAGTATATACTAGTATCAATGTACTTATAACAATGCAATGACGATAACACACGACACAGCCACAATATACAACCAGGACGGATATTATGTAAGTTTAGAGTACAGAGCAACACTGCATAGGAGCTTAGCTGTAGAAGAAGATTGCCCTATGTTACATATAAAACTGTAGTAGTGAAGCAGTGTGTGTATGTGTACCTATATGTGTATATGATTGTGTTTGGTATAATTCTCTGTGCCTGGTTGAGATGAATTTGGATTTGCTTTGGTGTGTTGGTGTAGAGCCGAGGGAAGACTTACGGATTTATTCCAACCCAACGAAGAGCGCATGGGATTTACCGAAGGAGGAGCTACCCAGTCTGTGGGCAGACGCTTTTCTATCACACACCAAACCAACCAAGCCAAACCAAACCAACTCTCCCGTCCTTTAACTTAACAGTCAGTCCGTACTTCTCTCTTAAAATCATATACTCAAACAAACACATACTCTACATATATATTGCACATACACACACATACATATATTTATATATAAAGTCATAAAATAAACGCTTTTCATCTTCCTGTGCTTTACTTACGTTGCACTTCTTCACAGTTCACACACAACAACTTTAACGTTTTTAGGTTTAACATATTAGAGTCAGAGTATAACAATCAAAAGGAGTGTTTGTACAATACTAGTGCTATGGTATATTGTAAGGAGCAGGTAGAAAAAGGATTAAAGTCAAGACAGTGAAAAGATCAATTATTACAGCATTATGTATAACTTTACTTACCATAAAATTAGATTTCTTTACAAAAACGCATTCTTTACACATCGAGTTGTATATTCGCAAGATTTTTGCTTGTATGAGGCTTAAGAGCTTGTATTTATATCCTATACAGGGTCAAAAGCTTATAAAGTGTAGAAAAGGTAGCTAAAGCAAGTATTTGTACATACATGCATACATAAGGTGTATTTTATACGAGTTAGATCATAAAGAGCTTGAGAGAGAGAGAGAAAGACAAGTTGAGCGTTGCACGCAAGTCGAGTTCATAGATTGGACATAACATTCATCACCTCACATCAAATAACACATTTTATCTCGGCTGTTTTGTCGGCATGGACTGTAAACAGGCAGGTCAGGTTGAAACTCAAGTCTTATATTATTATTTTATAAGTCTTATGCTCAAAACTGAACCCAGTCGTCCACTGAACCTGTGTATACTTGAAATCCACTAAAAGGCACCCTCCTGTGATTCCCTCCGGTTTTCACTCCACTCTGTCTCTCGCTTTTTCAAGTGTTCATTTCTGAGTACCTTATGGCATGGCTCACCTTCTTCTTCACTTATCTGCACACATAAAACAATACAATACATTTATACAACAAGAATTCCTATTCCGGATACATTACTCCTAATAATTGCCAATATTATAAGTGTATCTGGCATTTACTACTCCAACAATGGATTCTACATGTAAATCGACAGTACAATATACTACTGTGTATTGTAGTTCTTCTTCGCAAATAATTATATCAGTTATATATAGGTACTCACGTAATTATTTACTAGCTTGTGAATTTGTGTTTATAAAGGAAGGAGCGTGTAGTACATTTATATAAAGCTAATATAGTCACGCTATACGCTTTGTACAACTAAATTAACAGTATGAGGTATAGGTACATAAATAAATAAATATTTATATATGTGTATAGGTAGAGTATAGAATTTATGAAGGTTGGGTGTATAGGATGTGTGTGTATGTGTGTAGATATCAGAGTGGTAGTTAAATAAATAAAAGTGGGATATAAAGAGGGGATATTGTTTTAGTATGATTATTTGCATAGACGAACAAATGTACAATGTTCACTGTGCCGAAACACAGAGACTGTTTGACTGGGCCATAAAAGGGATTCGAGCTAAAGTGTGAAACAAAAGTATAAAAGAGAGTCGAGCGTTTTCAGCCATTGGACAAGCAGAGATAAAAATTAGCAAAGTTTCGACCTATTGTGTGCTGCTTGCTTTTGAGGTGTGAGACATGAGTATCTTTATGGCATCTTTTCTCATATAGCCGGAAATCCGCTACATTTAACATTTTCTCCACAGAATTCCTTGTGCTAGGTTATTTATTAATAATGCCTTACTCTTCCGACTTGGGCATAGACAACTCTGCGGGTTATGGCAAATTGCAATAATTATTGTCAGCTTTATTAGTGATGCATGCAATATATTATTATGCACTCGTTTCTAAAGTACACTTAACACTTCGAATCATACCTTCAACAATCCTATCTTTTTGAGAATCTCATTCACGGTTTAGGAAGTGCAATTTGATTTGTAAAGGTGTTGTAGGTGTGGATAATACCTTTAAGTGCTAGGCAGCAAATTGATTTTTTAAATAAATATCATACATTTTTTGAACCACGAACTTAAAAGTGAGATTGCTCATGACTCATAAATATAATACATTAGATATTTTACCCGTTGATATCTACATAAATCGCAAATGATAATTTACATTCAGATTATAGAATATTGCACAAAGTTGTCAATATTAATTAAAATAGTGAAAGTAAAAAATGTTACTAGGTAGGTTAAAAAAATAATACCAAATTGTAGGTGTATATAAAATTTAATCGAGGTCATTATTCAGTTCTGTAGTTTTTGTTATTTTCAGTACTTCCGTGTGTAGGTATACAATTTTTTAAGGATGTATTTCTACATTCCTATTGGAAAATTTGTTCTCGCAATGTGTACTGTTTGGGATACTTGTACACTAATTCGTGCATCTCATCGCCTGGTAGTACTCCTCGAGTGTAAAAATAGGATTTCAGAGAATGTATTTGAGTAGGTATATTATGACGATGCTGTAAATGGTCTACTAACGTGACATGACAGTTGTGTTGTGTATTCTCAGCTTGAGATGCCTTGTTCCTCCGGATTAGCATATGTAATGGTGTCGAATTGAATGTTATTATTGTTGATGGTGGGATTGATTGCATTCAATGAGGTGTGTGCTTTCTACCACAACACGGTAGGTATACACTCAATGGACTGACAACTGAGTGAACATTTTGTAGAGTACCTAAATATAATAGTATTTATAACTACTCATAAAAAATCCTGTCAGTTTGTGCTGTGTTCATATTCCATAATATTATGGAGTCCTTAGTCCGCGACAAGAGGTATTTGTCGTGTGTTAGTGATGAGAAGGTGAAAAATGAAATAAAAGGAGCTCTAGCCAAAGATAAAGATAATGGATTGATTGTTGTCGCTCTCTTCTGAATTTATTATTGTCCAAATAAAGTTTTTTGTTGCTACCAAACCTACAACCTAAACAAAAATATATCATACACAGATACACACAGAATGGACTGAGGTGGTTTTTGGTACATATGAAAATTTAAACCTAAAGTGAATGAGAGAAACAGAGAAAGTCATATTCTGTTCTAAAGTAAGAATATTCCAGTCAAATGAAATAATGCATAAATATAGGAACAGAAAAGTAAGTGCAGAGTTCTCTGATAATTGTATACACTTGCTATCATGTAACTAATTGGCTGAGTGCATAAGTGGAAACAGTAAATGTAACTTGTAAGACCCATGCTAAGAATTTCCACCTTAAGGAATTTGCTTTGTCATTTCCATTATCTTACTGTCGTATCGAACTCAGTAGAAAATAGCTTTATCACACTCACAAGTCTCCATCTTTGACAAGCCAAAAGAAGAATATCATTACAAATATAATTTTTCTGACACTACAATGCAACACTGAAATCTTCACCTCAACTTTTATTTCCATGTCGGGCGAATTCGCACTTAAAAATTGCAGTATGTAATTGTGTACCTAACTACAATCCTATAAAAATTAGTCAATAAATGCAAGTTTACTATACACAACGAATAAAATTCTCTAATCATCATGAATGGAAATTGAATATTGATTGACTGATTGAATTCATTCAGCACGTGTCATTTTATTCACCTTGCCTTTGTTTTTGAATGGACCTCAGTCTCTGAGCTCTTGCAATATGTTCTAGTTTCAGTCTCTCTCATAAAAACATTCTTGTTTTGCCTAAATGAGATGTTCAGAGATAAGTGTAACATAAAGACTGGATTTTCCATTGTAATAAAAGTTCTGTACATGTACACACACACTCACACACACACTCACACGTTATACAATACAATTTAGATAGCCTTACTTTTCATCTACATAATGTATTCTCTTTTCGGCCGACACACACACAGACACACACAACACATTACATACAGTTACTAAACTTTACACTTAATAATATTATAAAGAATGAATGCTTATTTGTCATCTCTACTTTTGAATCTGGTTCTATGTACTATAGGTACATACATAATACGTACTAAAACTATACTAGAATTTTTATACACTTAAATACTAGTCCCTGTAATCTTAAAAGTATCTTTAATATTATTTATGTGTATTAGACACAGTATAGTATGTAAAACATGAGTGTGTGACTGTGTAGTGCTATAACGCAAAGGGATGAATGATGTAGCATGGTTTTTGGTATAAAATATAAAATGTGATAATAAAGAAGGGGTAGGAGCTGGTATAGAGGAATAAGGGATGTGGATGAGTACGTGGGCAGGCAGAGAGCACACAGTGACAATCGGCACCCAGCTGAGCATGACATGACAGACCATAATGTAATCACTTCTGCTGACTTGTGTCTGTCCATCTGAGTGTGTATCTGCAAAGTCACTCTCGTCAAAAATTCTTTTCTTTTGCTGTCGACTTGGGTGGGTGGGGTTCTCAATGTGTAACTCTTGTCTCAACGACATTAGTAAAGAATCTCCTTCGTTAACACGGCTCAAATATGCATTTACTTGACCGCTCTAAGAGACTCGCAGCATTCTTTTCTTTTTGCGAATCTCCAGACACACATACACAAACAAATTCCCAACGAATCTTGCTGGTGGGCTGCAATAGTACACATAAATAAGTATATACTTACAATAGTAAAATTTGTGCGTGTGTAAGGTGCAGGTACAGGTATGCATGTACAGTAAATCTTAATTTTTACAGAGTATAGTATAAGGACTTTGGTCAATTGGCCAATAAAAGCAGAAATCGCACTTATCCGTATATACAAGAAAGAAAAAAGTAAATTCCTTATGAAATTACATGTAGGCGTATTTACATAAGTAATGTAATCCGATTCTGATTATTGTAGCAGCGCTATGTAGAATTTACCAAAGAGAAATGAATAATAAGTTAAGAAGGAGAATGATTGATTTGTGACATGACAACTGTTTTGCTTTATCTACGTCAAACCTCAAGACCTCAACCCAGACACAGGTGAGTCTTAAAAGACTTGTTAGCAAAATGTCCGACAGAAACAATATTATGCTGATACTATACGAGAAAAAAAGGATTTTCGAGTATTCTTGTTGTGAGAGTGTGAGACAAAGAGTATTATTTATTTCATGTGTGTTGAATAATGACGGTGGAGGACGAGAGTGAGTGGTTGACACGGAAAACTAAAGACACGACGCTCACATAACAAAAGTACACATCATTTAAAATTAAATGATTGAGATAAAAAGTCGAACTTTGATATTTTTCATTGTGGGCTGTCCGTGTCCGTTGAGACCGTCTGGCCGTTCTCTCTGTCGTGTTTATGTGTGTCTCATGCCAGGAAAAGATAAATTGTAGCAAATGCAATAAAAATTTGCATGTTGAAGTCTCAATGACCAGTTTGGCTGGATTTTACCTGTCAACGATTCTCGGCTAATTTTTTCACGCTCTGATGAGTATTCGGTGAACCTTGAGTCGACGTGACTCCATATAAGCGTATAATACTCTTGTAGCACTCAACACAAAAGAGTAGCCTTGTCTCTCATATCTTTTTCTCAAGCGCTTAAATAAGCAATACCCACACACTCTATCTCTGTTTTACGATAATTGCTCTACATTGGCAAATCATATAAATACACGCTTTACTATTTATTATCGGGGTAAAAAATACTATTCATTTCACACAGAATTATCGCTTAGAATCAAACAATTCATTTATTTTTATTTTGTAATACTATTAATCAATTACAAAGTTTTAAATCAAGAACCTGTAGTAATTGTAAATTACAATAAAATTGAAGTAGGAAAATATTTAAATGACGCTTCAACAATAACATTGCCATTACAATTCATTTTGTCAATTTCAATTTCTCTCTGTTCTAAATAAAATCAAGCGTGAGTTGTATTTATTCGGTTGTATGAGTTTGTATAATGTGTGTTGAGTCAATCGATATTTTCGGGATGTCCTTCTTTCTTATTTTCGGTGTGTAGTGGCACAAGAGGCGAATGTGTGCGTTCGTTGCATTTATTACAACTACACGCGCGCCAGTTGCATACAGAGTAAAGAATCTCTCCTCCGCATCCTTCAAAAGGAGAGCTACTCCATTTATACAACAACTTTCAGTCACACAGCCCCATGCTACGCACAGACTCAAATATCAAAGAGAAAACTATCTTATCTTCAACCAGATCATTTCACTCGTTCAAATGCCAACTGATTTCAAAGGGAAATACACCTCAATGTATCAATAAACTTATACCTACTGTATATTCTAAAGAATTAAATTAAGTTTAGGATATTTATTATTATAAAACAATTACTATTGCAAGTATATGAACTACATGAAAACTAACCTACACACGACAAAATTCTAAACAGAAAATTACTGTAAAAAATCCTTAGTGAAAATGAAAGGAAGAACTTTGAAAGAAAGAGAGTAAGGTTAATGCAGTTTTGTAGTGATGTTACTGTGCATTAAATTGTTTTGTGTGATATATCTGTACGGTATACGCAAAGAGTTGTTTACCATACATAGACTAGAAGAGTCGGTGTATGGCTGAGGAATCATAGTAGACGAGTCAGAGTCAGTTCACAGGCGAGTTCAAATTTTTTGAGCTATTTTCTCACGACCTTTCGCTCTTTGCCGCAAACGGGAAGATTCTGTGCTGTCTCCATCTAAAAATCTGAACAAACGGTAATATATCACGGGAGTTTTTTATTGCTTGGCCACACTATCAGGTTTATATTTTATAAGGCAGTAGCCATTTGTATCTTACGGAGATCTACATCTTTCTAACTTGACGCTTGTGTCTGTAGTCCTCTTGTATTCAAATGACACAAACACACACTGCCGACTTGACTCTATCTTTGTCTGTGTCACTTCAAACAGCTCAACCATACAAATCCATAGACAAATAACCTTCTTCACTTTCCTTCCTTTATGAGTTCCCCATACAACAACAGAACCAAACATACCAAAGACCATAATATAGTTCTCCATTACTCATCCTAAGTATTTATTATAATTTATTTCTATAACTTTACAGTCTATGTTTTATGAATAATCCAATTGACTATATATGCAAGTGTGGTATACAAATAAGTACCTAGGTAGGTACAGGTACTCCAATCCTTTTAGTCTAACATAGAATGTGATGTGTGCGTTTTAGTTTAATGTCACTGTCAAACTATGACTTCACTATAAAAATGTCAGTTTCGTCTGTCATGAGCTTTTGAAGAGGATGTAGTGCTTGTAATCTCTCGTGTAATAAAGAAGCCCACCATTGCTACAAGCATTTGTTACCTACATCCTCATACAAATACTAACATTTT
>JAQFYB010001934.1:0-28177 GCA_034694085.1 Pogonognathellus longicornis
TTCGGTGCGGCCAAAATTCTTTGGTTAAAAAAAGTGGCCTAATTTCATTAAAAATACGGACCACTTAAAATTAAGCCTAAAAATATTATTACTTGAGTAAATCTTACTGACTTACCACAATGTCCATCTGAAATGTTGCTGCTCCTGTGAGCATTGGTGGCCTGAGAATAGTAATAACCCCTGCAAATGTTGTAAAAGTCACAAGAACAGGAATAACTCCACATTTCTCTCCCAGCCAAAAATGAGCGATAATTGTCACTACGATTGGAGAGCTGAAGCTGATAACAGATGTGTCAGCAATTGTGAGATATTTTAACGCAAAATATCTAAAAAGAATGCCTGTACTTCCAATTAAGCCTCGTATCTGTAAAAATAGGTTTTAAATAATTGTATTTCATATTACAAAAATTATCATCCAAAAATAATAATATTAATAATACTTAAATCAGTAATTCTCACAAGAAGAAACAGCAGGATTTTCCGTTTTTCGTTTCCATTTGGTGGCCAAATGGATGAAAAACCGGAAACACTGGCGGTCCCATTATTTTTGGTTCTCCGTACACATTCATAGTAAAACAAAATGGGAATTGAAAAAAAAATGATGCCAACATAACGCCAAAATGTTATGGACATTGGGCTGAAACCAGAATTTCCTAACATTTTTGCCATCAACATTGCCACAGAATACAACAAACTTGCAGTTAAAACGAGCAAAATCCCTGCATACTTTTTTAATCCCGCACATTTTTTATTGTGTGAATTTTTGTCCTTTTGGGGAAACTTGGTTTCTACACACTTTATGGGATTGTCCGATGACTCGGGACAATATGACATGTGAGCAACAAAATCAGATGATATCGACTTTACTGTTAAAAGATCTGCCATTATTTTAAATTCAGTTATTTCCTTAAAAATTCTTCACCTTTAACTTTGTTGACGTATTTGTTGTAAATGAACTGAAAAACTTGTAAATATAGATATTTACAACACTTTATCAATATGCAGTTGGCCAGATTTCTGTCTAAAAATTCACAATCAGTAGAAAATTGGATAATAATTACCTCTATAAGTAAATGTTCTCATTTAACATTCTGTGCATTTAAATGTTGTTTCAGCTCTTGCAGTATCGATGTACAGCAATATAATTGTTCCGTAATCAAAGCCAGCTAAAAGTATAGGTACCTACTACCTTACTTGTTAAAAATGATATTTACATGGAATATATTATATTATGTAGGAAAAGAACCTGGAGAATTCAGAATTCTGTGTGGGTGCAAGGTAATGTGAAGTGCCATAAATCATAAAAAATAGTATCCACTTCATTTCAGACTCCACTGAACTATAAAGAATTCATAGATTGAATTTTTTACAATTATTGTGGTGAGTAATTGAGTTGGGGGACAGAATGCTTAGAATGCCTAAAAATAGTATGCAATTTTGCCCAAAAATTCAAAAACTTGAATTTAATGCATTTTAAGTTGGTTTTGAACTGACTGACTCTTTTGCAACGCGATATTATGGATTTATATTCGAATTTTGCCATCCCAGAATTAATTTGTTATTAACAAATTAACAACCCTGGTGTGCACCCCCTCCCCAACTTATACTCCTGGCTATACGGTAGTTACTTTTCTTTATTTAATTTGTGTTTTAAAATTTCCATTAAGCAGTTAACCCTCAATTTTATTTCTACTCATTAATACAACATAATGACTCCATAAATAATAATAATATTCATATCTCAATTTCATTATTTACTAGAATGATTTAAAGTACTATCTAATATGCATAAAACATAACTGCAAGCAGTGATACTTTTCAAACAATAACAATGTGACGACATAAACATTAAGGTTTTAATTCCTCTCTCATTAAGAAAACGAACCGAGTCGCAGATGTCATTAAGTACTTATCATTTTGTGTGAACTGATATGATATTAAAGGATAACAGATAATGATGGGTTTGTTTCTTTTTTAACCTTTACATTAAAAATTCCATTGCATTACCCTAAGAATGATGTATTTTTCTCGAGTACTTTGGGATACACAGAGAATACATAAAAAATTAATTAAAATAATTCTTAAATTCTCATTATACCTCAACTATTTAGTTCAGGGTCACAAAATTTATAATCAAGGGGCGTCTACATATTGACAATAGGCACGTCCACCCAGATTCCGGAAGAAAGCAGTTGTTCAAAACAATGCATGTTTCATATTTCCCTTACACAGTGGCGCATTTAGGGGCGGGCTTAAAGGCTAAAGCACCCCCACCTGAATTTTGTACCGTGAGCAAGATAAAATCAGGTCGTTCCCAAAAAAGATATTATTTTGCATTAATAGTTATATAATATTATATTTTTATATAGTTATATTATTTTTTTTAAATTGTAAAATAGCATGCTCTAGGAATGTTAAATTTATCCTAAAATAGCACAGGTTTATTTCTCCTATATTTACATCTGGGTACGAAATACAAATATTTTGATCGAGTAGCATGGGAATTGCCGAATTGCTAATAATTTTTGACTTAATATATTATGTTTCGACTATTTATTCGCCAACATGTTTTACAAGTACAATTGAATTATGTATATATATACACAGTATACATTCACTATAAATGTATATTTAATATATTTTTCCTTAAGCCGCACATTCATCGACAGGTTGGTATTCTTCTGAAATATCTGGATATGTAATAGTTGCATGCGGAGTAATTTTTTTGGTTCCATCCAATGCGCATTCGACATTGTGGTTCCCAAAACGAATTTGTTGTTGTAATAAATTTCGATTTTCCTCAGTCCATGGTATCATCGTGTTCAGCACTTCTGTATATCTTTTACCCGCGAAACGTGGTGGAGCCAGCACCAAAGGATCACCCAGACTGCCACTGCCAGATGAAATATTCATCATTCATTTTTAAAAAATAAGATGATAAATGAATTTTTGTTGAATTGCAATTCTTAAAAAAATCTTATCCAGGTAGATCATTGTACTATACCCGCTCATGCTTTCAATCCCCAACCCTTGCCTAAGAGTAGCCTTTGGAAATTCGCTACTACAAACATCCAACTCAATTAAAGGATAGTACCAAAGAAAACTGTTACACATTTCTTCAGTAGTCGATAGTCCTCCAATAACTGAACCATTCGCAGGCTTTGAGTTATACGTGCATTCTATCAACATGTATGCATTGTAAATTATAATTTGTACTACAATTATTTTTATAAAACTACAATTAAGTCCAAAATATGTGGCTTTTGGAGCATTCGAAATGATATTTCCTTCTTATTCAAACATATTTTACCGTATGTGAGATGATCTCCGGGTAAAATTTTCACTTCCTCCAAAAGTGGTCGATTCTGTTGATAGTCAAAATTATAATTGTCATCTGAAGCTAACCAAGGTAATTCCTTTCCATCCCGGAAGTGCCGAAGCTTTAATTTTCGTCCTAAAGCAAAATATTAAATTATATATAAAAAAGATTGAATATTAATAATAAAATAAATTGTAGACAAGAGTCTACTACCAATGCATTCTATTTGTTAAATGAAGGATTACCCGCCAAATGAGAATGGAGTAAAACGTTAAATACATTGATTCCAGCTGGGGGAATATTACTGGAACAACTTGGAGCGCAGTGTCCTGCAATTATATAATCCTCAGCCTGTGGTGGAATTGTTATTGTCCAAGCTGTACGGTGACCCGTTGTAATAGTTCCGGCATCATATTGTCTGCAGCAGAACAACGAGAATACAAACGTGTATCAAAGTTTTTGAAAATTCACTTTACCCATATGTATCAAACTCTGGTTTGAATGAAATACAGATATTTTCAGTACAGAAAGACTCAAAGAGACAATGAGTGTATATATAGTCTACTAACAAAGAACATACCTACATACTACATACCTACACTATATGCAGGTGAATGCATAATGCATAATAACTAATAACTAAAGGCAGGACATTTGTATTTGTAGGACATATTGCAAAATTGAACTTTGAGAAAAAATTGTCGTTATCGATAATTAAAACTTCACTCTAAACTTGATGATTACACAGTACCTACTACCTAATATAATATATAGCTATCATGTAACTCACACTTACACAAATTAAGGCCTGTCGTAGACAGATAGTTTTATCTATGTATTAATTGGAAATCTATGAAATATTTGGTAGCACATAATTAGCTCTGAAAATAATCATTAAAATTAAAAACAGGAGGTCTTAGTAAATCCCTCACCTAAGATTTGGCGTGTAAAAAAGTTCCAGGCCACTCTCAAATGTGACTCCTTGTACATTATTCGGATTATCAAAGTGTACCTCCAACAAATAATAATTCGTTTTCCCATCAACCGCAAAAGGGTAACCAACGTGGTCCGGGTATACAACGGTCTGAGTATTCAAAAGTATTTATGGAAATTATTTCATGTAGAATTCAATTATAAGAATTAAATTAATATTTCTTGTCATTAAATCATAGAATGATGTTAAATACTTGCCTTTCCACCTACAGCCCACACGAAGAGGTAGCTTTCACAGTGCGTTAAGGGGACATTGGGTGAACCGTTGTAGCATTCTCCTCCAGGTTGGCCAACAAACTTTTCGAAAGTCTCTTCATCTGAGCTGCCCGCTGGGGCTTTACATTTGTGAACAATAAAATGATGAGTGTATCTCAACGCGTCTGGTGTATCCAAAACTGGGCGAAACTAATAAATAATTCTGATAATAGTAATCGTGCTGTCTTTAAAAATGTCTTAATTATAGAATTGTGTCATGAATCGTACTCCAACGATGTGATGTTTGTTTGGCAATGGGGGGCTTTTCTGTACAGTGCACCAGTAGGTAGTCCTTTGTGCTGGCATTTCCATTGTATGAGTCATTCTCCACAAATGAAAGCTAAAATTGATACAAAAATGAAAATCAGTGGAAAAGTCATGTAATGATATTACTGATCAATGAAAAACACTGAAAAATCCGTGCCACGGCGTATTACTCGGATGTGTCTACAGGGGGCATCGGGGGATCTAAAATGTTGACCGCAGAAGTTCCTCGGTTGACCGAATGGTATGTAATAAAATCATCTTGTCCGAAGGACCAGATAAAATTATTTGTGCTGTTCTAAATTCCCATAACATAACATAACAATTAATTAAAAAATTAAGAATTAATTCCAATATGGCGAACCAGGCACAAATTAAACCGTTAAAAACAAAGACAAAGAAACAAAGAATTACTCCTATTGCGACATCTTGCGGATCACAGGTGTTCAAAAGTCGTGCAAATTTAAGGTACGTGTGAGTGCTATTCTCCATTCCTTCCAACAGTATCCAGTCTTGAGAGTCATCCACCACAGGTTCTCGATTCCCCACTCCATGTCGATCCTATGGCAGTTCAAAATATTTAAAAAAAAATTAAAACTAAAAATTAGAGTATGTAGAAGAAAAAATTTAAGTCTTTTTTTATGTGTGATTATTTGATTAATTAATGGGCAGAGCTACAAAAGTATAGGTCTTACTGAGAAGTACAAAGTTCCATTAGGATAAACTCCTCCGATGAAAATATCTGCTCCAGTCATTCCCCCAACTGGAGAGACGCCAAATCCAATGAATCCATTTGTCTTTGCAGTTACCTCAAAATAAATTGTTTTCACATCCGTAAATACCTCCCAAGCTACAAAAAACAATTGATTGTTGTCCAAAAATTCTTCCCGTCTCCCGATACTTTCTTTTCCTTGTTTTAGCAAAGGAGTCGATGTCACTGTCGAAACTCCCACCGCCACAACTAAAGAAACAAATATCAATATACGTTTACACTCCATAGTAGCCATCAAGGAACTGACTTCTGTGGAAAAATATGTACATCATTTTATCTTAAATGGTTACAAAATGTATGCAGTTCCTGTCATTCAACGTGAAATGTTTTAATTGCATCACCACAAGTAGATAATAAATGTCAAGTTCCATTCTTTGTTTAATCAGAGGATGTATTACCTTCAACTCCATCAATTAATTTAAGCATTACATTGCACAAATCTATTTGTATCAAACCACTCGCACTCCACTTATAAATACGCTTATTCCGCATATCCACATTAGTACAATAATAATTATTAATTACATAGTTAAGTGTGTTCGGTTAATTTATTACAAAGTGCCAATCGTTAATCACGATTCACGAATTACGAAGATAAAAATAAAAGATTGGTTAAATATTTGCCAGTTGAACATGTATCGGTCAATTGGTAATTGATCCCGTGGTTGAAACCGCTTGTAAATCAATGATAATATTGTTATACATGATAATGTTATACGTAGAAATAATATAATATATTTATTATATTTATTATATATAAATTTGTTAACAACAGTTCTTTTGAAATAAAAGTTTCTCTCTGAATCGTTGTGCCATTGAATTCAATTTTGTAACTTTATTCGTATACCTCAATGTCAACATCTTCTGGAAAGCTTATAAAAGTAAACTATACTTATAAAAGTACCTAATTCTTTCTTATGGACGAACGAACTAAATGAGACATTTATGATTTTTAAATTGATTTAAAAAAATATTGGTAATAATTATCTTATATTGTCATGAATGTCGTATCCATAAAATGATTTCGGGGATTATTAAAATCCCAAAATGAAGAATAAACCAAGGAAGCGCATAGGGCAAAAACTGAGCCAATTTGGATCAAACCCAAAGTAAAACACATTAACTTCACATGTATCTAGAATATTTTTGCGAGTTTTTACACTTTTACAGCAAATAACCACTTTTTGCGATTTTGAGGGAAGGCAATTGACCGTTTGCTTACCTCTTCTATCCAGCCTTGATCCCTATAATATTCCATCTTATTACAACAACTAAGAATCTGACCGATTTTTACATTTTTTAATGCTTACAAATGTAAACGCTCTAGTCGTGTTTCTACATGGCCACTCGAATCGAAGAACTGCTCTACAAAACAAAGATATATATACCTCTATATAATATGAGGAATTTCTAAGAATTAGATATTTATTTAGTAATTATAATATTGCATTGGTTTGAGTTTGACAATATTTCTGCTGAAGATTTTTCAGATCATTCCAATTACTCACGCTTAATGGCTAAACGCTTTCATAATAAAATTATGTCCATAACAATTGTAACATGTCTTAAAAATCATTTACATCTAGGAAATTATTCTCTTCAAGGTCATTTTTAAATTCTAGTTTTGAGTTCATTTCTTTTATTTCAGTGATAGGAACGCGTTGCTAAGTAATAGACTTAATGCATCCATTACTTACAAAGACTTTTGAATTTCTAGGTATGAAATCATCCAGAAAGAAAAAACTTATTCCGAGTCCAGCTTTATACAGGAGGTTTTGAGCATTTATTTTTTTAGCTAATATAATATGGGAGACTCTGAAGAACATGCTGTCGATAAAGTTAAATCGCCTGCGTCTCCTCCTACCACAGGAGGAGATGAAGATGAATCGCATACTCGAAAATCTTCAGCAAAATCCGAGCGACATAGCGTTGGCGAAGACCAAAACAACGAACAGGAGAATGGTACAAAACCCGCCGAACAAGTCCAAGAGGCCACTCCTAAGCCACAGAAAGAAACTAAACACAAGGAGGGTAAAACATCTCTCAAAAATGACGAATTTGATTTCAAAGTTACAAATTCGGACAATTGGGACTTGGATTTGATTCCTCAATGGCTGATCGACAAAGTTTACGCGGAAATGCTATATGACTCTGACGGGGAAATGATAGAAACCGAAACGGTTGAGGAGGAAGAATCCGGAGAAGAAGAAGAAGAAATGTCCAGCTCATTGGCTATAAAACCCAAATTCTCAATGCCAAATGTACCAGGAGCTATTAAAAAGACAAGCCTAAGATGTAATAACACATTGCAATTTTTTAACGAAGTAAAAATTGAATAAAAACATTTAGAGTTTGTTTTCCTTCATTTTTGTTCTAGATATGACAAGACGTCAACTGAGAGCCCTGATTCATAAAACGAGATCCGACATTTGTTACCTCAAGGTGGAAGCTAATATTCTAAAAGCAGCTCGTGACAAAATGGAACGTCGAGAAAGGGAGATTGACGACTATGTTCCATTTGAACATAACAATGAAGTATCATTTGTTGGCAATGAACTAAATAAAGGAGACGTTTGTGACACGACTTCTGCAGAAGACTCGGATTCGGGGGCGGAAATGAAACCCATCATAGCAAAAGACATCGTACACTTCTCAACCGATAAAATTTATGAAACCATGTCCGATAACACAAAAGTCACTGTTCGACGATACATAGAAGGTCTTGGAGAAATCGCGCCAGACAATTTTGATGTCATGCGTTACAAATACGGCAAATTCACCAAGTATGGCAAGGCAGCACACAAGGGGAAAACTCCACCAAAGGTGTCTACAAAAGATATACCTACGCATGTTTATCAAGTTTTAAACTCAATTCTGAAAATTCTGAGAAAAATTCATTAAAATAATTGAAAACAACAAAAATGTTTTTTGTGGCAGAAATTAGAAGTAGATGAAACGTTAGCTAAGAATGATCCTAGAGTCGCTTTAGAATTGGCAATCAATGACGACAGAAATGCAGATATTCTTTTAGCGGAAGAACATAAAATAGATCCAGAGGCCGATCCTGAATACCCGGGATTCAAACCATCAAAAGCTAAAAAGTAACCCGAACGAAATCCTAGATATTTATTGATAGTTAAATGCGGTTGTAATTTGGGAAAAATAATTTTGTTTTGACAGACTGATAATTCAAGACAAATTAAAGTATGCTGTGCAACAAGAGGAACAAATGAGAAAAGATTTTGTGGATGCAGAGACAGAATTAATGATTTCTAAGTACAGACTCCAAGTTCATGTTGATATGAACATGGATTCTGTCAGGTTACTCTATCGGCTTTTGAAGGCTATGGACATTATGAGAAGTGCATCGATTCATCCTGTGACAGGCAAACTCATGGCGGAGAAAGTAGTTGGGTAATTGTAATTTCATTACAATATCGTAGTATGTACTTTTTTGTTTTCTTTCCTCCTTATTCTCCTTAACATATATACAACTGTTTAAATACTAAATTGTACAAAGATTAATTAAATAAAATAGTATTTCTCTCAATAAATTATACAGATATAAAAATTATGTGAAACGAGCACTGCTGGCCGAAGAAACAAAAATGACACTGACAACAATTAATTTAGTGAGAACGATGAAAAAGTCAAGAGCTCAATTAAAAATAAATAGAAATCTAGGAGAAAAAGTCGGATTCATTGATTTTGAAGAACTGCGAATTACAAACGCCCGAATGGTGGAGCAGTGTGCAAGTCAAAATCAAGATATCAACGAACTGAAACTCATAGAAAGTAAATAGTTGTTTTTTGCTTGCCAATTTTTAAATTGTTTCAATAATGATAAATATCTCGGAATTTTTAATGATATTATTTGAAATATGATGAAAAATTGTCATTTCTTGCAGCTGGAGTGTGTCGTATAATGAAAGAAGCTCAAAAGATATTACTACACCTGACGAGAGAACAAAAGAGAACTACCGAAGAGATTAACAGACGGAACACCCTCCTGATTAGTTTCTACAATGACTTTTTACTTTATCAACAAAGACTTCAGGAAGTTATCAAACGGAGTAGTTTTCTTAAGCGAATGCACACTACTTCTGTAAGAAAAATTGAAATCCCTTACATTCAATTCAAGATTTTATGTACAATGACACAATACAATTTTTGTACTCACTTAAGGCTCCTGATACACTTGAGTATATTCGTATAAAGTCTGAAGAATACAAATTGCATGACAGCGTGACAAATTTGAAACAAAAGATTCGTCACATAAACGAAAATATAGTTGCAGCAAAGAATGAGCAATCGAAAATGGAAAAGAAATTACCCGCTGCCGTTTTAACTGACAAAGTCAGTGAATCATGGATGGACGAGATCAAGAAGGAAGTGGAGGAAAAGAACCTTCTTCAATATTTGGATGACACCGATATTAAAGAGGGACGAATGATCCTGCAAAATTATAAAAGCAATGTAGGCATCTCCGGTTTGCCCATTATAAAAGGGGACAAGGATGGATCCGTGAAACAAGGAAGTAAAATGGCCGCCATGATTCTAAAGATGAAGAAAAATAAGAAAAGTAAAAGAAATGCGATTGTGCCGAAGTATGATTTGGAAGATAATGACAATCCTCTCGATGGCCCTTTCCAACAGGGAAATGATACTCCGAAAACTTTTAATGTACGCAATATGTGAACTCGTCAAATAGTCTTGTCTCACATTTAACATCCTACATGACGGAGGAACGATTGAATTTCCAATTATTTTACTATTTTTGTATTCTAATACATGTACATATTATTTGTGACACGATTCAACTGTAGATATTGATACTATGGTGCGTTTGGAACTTATTACAGTAAAAATGACGAAATAATATTGCTAAAACCTATTTATTCGTAATCGTTATTTGCATTGGAAGTACATTTGCGATTACGTCGTTATTTGATGTTTAAGTAAACCAAAACTGAATTTAGAAATAGAAACCAAATAGCACACAAAAACAGTACTTAATTAGTACTTGCAGGAAAAGTTTGCAACTTTCATAAAGCTCTGAAAAGGGAATAAATATTATTTTTGATATCGTTTGAAACGCATTTCTTTGTCATTTACGACACTTCTCGTTATCTAAAGTTTATATTCCTTTTAATTTTGACATTTTTTTAATTATATGGAAAATAATTATTGACAAGCAGTTACAAATAGGGTGAATTAGTTGAAGGTACATAGAATACATAAAATAAGGTGAAATATTTTCAATCTACAAAAATTAGTAATGTTGATTATTGATAAGGGTACTAGAGCAAGATACTACTTTATTAATGAAATGACCATAACCAGGAAGAACACGAGAAAGCTCTTAAATTACGAATGCCCTAAGGAACATGAAAAACTAATAATAATATACTCTGCTCGTAAGTTAAAAAAGATGAGATTAATTTTATATACTCATGCACGTAGCCAGGGGGCTGCACAGGTGCACCTCCATAACCAGTTATTATGATCATAAAAATGCAAAAAATCGTAAAAATGGTAGCTCTAAGCACGAATGCCATGCATTTTACTTTAATTTCGATCTAAATTGACTATTTTTTTAATTTTCAATCTACACCTTATTATGGACTCATTTGCAATTCATATTGAGTGTCTTCCCCAAGAAATGGATTTCTTTAAGGGATTTTGATGTGCACCCCCCATGTTATAATCCTGGCTACGCGCCTGACTAGACTAGGTGTATAAGCATAATTTGTTTAAAAATACATTGCTCGAGGCTAGATTAAGAATATGTATGAACCTGAATTATTATTAAACATTTTCAGTCAGTTACACATTGCACCTGACGGATATCTGCCTGTTCTTTATTGAAAACTTAATTATATTATATGTATAAAATATGTCAGTGTCAGGAAATGAAAAACCTATTCACAAACGGTTACTTAAAAATATTGCTAATTTTACTAACAAAATAACTGTTCTTCCTCGATTCAATAAAGCATATACCATAATAATATGAGCAAAATGTGTTACTTGTTTTTAATAAAATAATAATGGCCGAAAACATAGATTGCTATTTGCGACATTTTCGAGAAAAATGTCTTTGAGATTTGAGACTACTAAAAGCTAATGTTGCAAAATGATCAAATAATTCTCTTAATGACGCGGTCGTATCTAGGATTTCATCAAGGAGAACCAAGGCCTTTTAAGCACTCAAAATCTCAATTCGTAGAAAAATCTAATGGGAGATGTAACACTTTGCTTGCATTAATTCACTGTTACAAATACGATTTTGTATGACGATGACAATAATATTGTGCGATTAATAAAGCGTGGTATTATAGTATGGTAAATAGATAGAACAGAACCAAGAAGGACCTCCCCTAGTTAATTGAGTTCTCAAATACATCTCGTAAACCCGTGCAGAAGAACAAAATCGATAAATCGATAATGAGCAACAAACAAGACTTTCGGATGCTGTCGGATCATTCTGAGTCTGTGACCTGTGAGTTTCACCTTCTTCTTCTTATGATTTATCGAACCTCATCTGCGCAAGAGATACGGTTGCTGTGGAACACCGGAAAGATGCAGACCTGGATTGAAACCATTGCGTATTCGGATATTGGAAGAATAGAAGAAAGGAGCCTAAAAATTTGAGCTCCATATTCTTTTCATATTCTTTTCATTTTACTATTAAAATCAAATTAATTCTCTTGTTTAAGAATCCACACCTTATCAGAAGATTTGTATACAGTAATTTAGTTTGGCCAAAGATTAAAATCAGTTTTCAATCACAGGTAAACTAAAAAAATATATTCCAAAGTTTCAGTAACAGACATTTAGGAATGTCTTACTTTGGGGTGGGGTCAAAATGGCTCAGGTAGTATTGTAGGTATTATTGTCTATTTAGGGGTAAAGACTCAAATCTTGTATACTCCCCCCCCCCAGACCGATGAACCTTAAAAACAAAACTGATAGACAAAATTTTAAATGTGAATTTTACTTATAGCTGCAATAATAAAATTGTAAAGGTATAGTTAAGTAGTCCATTTATTTGTTTAAAGCCAGTTCACTCGGTCCATTTTTATTGATTTTGATAGTATTTAATTAGGAAAACAAATCCAAAAATATATTATTATTGCGATTTGCCAAATTTAAGTTTATTTAAAGCAAGACTACATTAAAGAGGGGAAATGCAGTATTTGCCCCCACCCCAAAATTGTAAAAGGGGGTAATTTTACCAAAAATCGTAAAACAAATCTCAAAAGTTTTCCTGCTTTCATTCATTTTAGTTTGATTTTTACCTAAGTTTGTGCAAATCTTTTGCAATACGCACGTATAATAGACATTTCCTTCCGGAAATTGAATGTTTGATATGATTCAGAGATAAATAGTTATACTATACTTAGGTCAAAACCAAATTAAAATATATCAAATTCGCGCGTAGCGAGAGACTTTAGGCATAATTATATTTTTGATAGATTTTCTGCAGTTTGGGGGATGCACATGCACCCCCACTAGCTACGCGCCTGAATACAACGCATTAGTTTATTTAAACCAACTCCCAACCACCATGCGCGTAGCCAGGGGGTGCACAGGGGTCCGTGCACCCCTAGAACCAATTATTATGGTCATAAAAATAAAAATGCAAAAAATCGGAAAAAATTTGGCACTGTGCGCAAATGTCATGCATTTTACTGGTATCGACTTAAATTGATTCAAATTTTATCCTTATTGAGTTTTTGGCTTGCCCAAGAAATCGATTTCTGCACAGAGCTATGCTGTGCACCCTCAACTTATAATCCTGGCTACGCGCCTGCCCACCACCTACCTATTACACTGTTCAACGAATTATAATACTCCTCCCACATATTCATATTTCTGTACTTGTTTCAATTTCACCCACCTTCCGATCTTCCCAGTATTTCTAATATTTTTCTCAATTTCACCCACTCCGAACATATCCTTACCCGTTATTGCCTATTGCTCCATTTTTTCTCGGTTTCAGACTCCCTACCATCCATATATTTTTTTAACCTCTCCCTGATACCCTCCTCTATGTGTTTTACTTTTTGAATTTTCTATCGAGTGAGAGCAAATAAAAAAAATCAGAACCTAAGTTCAAATTAAGTAATGATGGTGGTGGATCTTATATATAAAAAAGGAAAATATAAACTTTTTTTCACTTATCCCTTATATGGGTAGGGGCAATTCAATTATTTTACTTGGTAGTAAATAGCCTTTGCAATTTTCAAGCAAAGTCAATGCAATTTTTTTAATGTCAAAATAAATAGAAGCTTATCGGCTCGTTGTACTCAAGGGTCAAAAATCGAAGGGGAAAGCCTTAAAAAAATTTAAAATTAAGGTTTCACCAATAAAGAGCAAGTTTACACAGAAACTACACTAAATACCAAAATATACCACAAGAAAGAGTCAAATAACCTACATTAGACAACATACCTATACAAATCTGTCATTTTACCGTATAAGGTTTTTAAAGCCAAAAATTGGAGAAATGTATTTTTTATCTTTTCATTCAGCAGACATACACAACTGCAATATTTATTAGAGAAGTCGAACATTTCTCATTGAATATTATAACTAATGAATTTTATTTTTGCAGCTACATGTTTCACGGACCACGATCGCAGTATATTTGTCAAGTCAGCCTACACAGGATTTGTTGCTGGATTGGGCAGAGCTGACAATGAGTGTTGAAATATACATCAGCGGATTTGGCTAAAAAAATGAATTTTCCTTCCTTCTTTGGCTTGAATGGAATAAAGCGAAGGTATACTTTTATTCATAAACATGACTTTAGTTGATAATGTTAAATTATTATGGGTTGCATCAACTGGTATTGTACCATGCCTCTAGTCAAGATATTAAAGGCAATAATTGCCCTTTTCTTGCAGATAACTACAGACAGTAGAAGTGCCGGATCTGCCTGGATCCCTGAGTTGAATTTTGAATAACTGCCATTTAAAGAGACGCCTTCGCAAGCCTTCGCTACAATAACTAAAAATGCTATAGAGAAATCTCTCTCCTGTGTCTCCCAACCATAGACGCTGAATTTTCATCAATCTTCGTGCCAGAACATCATTGATTTATATATAACGCTTTAATTTGAAACCTAAGGTAAGGGATAAGGTCTGCGGAATTAGCACCTATCGAAATATGCTGTCGTTTAAGGTGAAACCAACTTTAGACACTTCTGCATAAAGAACAGAAAGATATACTAGACATGTTTTATTTAAAACTTAAGGAACCAACAGTAGTTTATTTACCTGTATTTTAATTATTTTACTATTGAAAGATTCAGACTTATAGACTTATTTAATATTTATTAGGCTGACAAAATCTGTAAAAATGTGAGAAAACAACCGTTTTCTTATCATTCTACAAACCTTGAAAATAATCTAAGTTGTAAAAATTATTGGCACTTTAAATGTTTAAATTACATTATATTTGCATCAGGTGCTTTTTAGTATGTAAGTTGTTTTGCTACTCCATTACAATTTATTTACCTATAGATTATTGTGTAGGTACTTGTAATTCTGGTGTTTTGTAATTGGGTACCTATTGTACTTTGATTTGATCGATTATAATAATGTACAGTTAAGATAATCGGTAAATTACAATTAGTGGGCAACGCAATGACATAAGTACCCACTGCCAACTTTAACATGTATTGTTACAAGTAATAGCAATGTTGGTGTTGGTACTCTGCTGGGTAATTTCTTGTTCTAAATAATAATAATTGTTAATATTATCTAAATGTAATTATGTCGGGTGTAGTCCGCAGACATTGCAAGTGAACATAATATAAAGTACGATTGAAAGTAAACATAAATGAGAAGAAGTGAATTGCTAACTATTAGCCCATCATAAAAAAACGGTGATAAATTAAAAATTCGCCCAGTTAGGGAAATGTGGAAAACACTACTTAAGATACCATGTCGTGCAGGCAAAGGGTCCTAATAACAACAACATTGGTAATGATACAGGTAGGACTTTAACAATGGGTAATGTGTAAGTAACATTTTTGTGTATGAATTCTTGACACATGGATTTAGATGCATATATATATAAATTAATAATTATATATTAATCAGTATCTCAACGGTATGAGTATGAATACAGATATGTTCTGTACTTTAAAGACTTTTAAAGGCTATTACAAGTATTTCAATTGCTATATCAATTACAATTACAAAGATCTTGAAAACAAAAATCTAAAAAAGTGAGAGTGCCACATGCAGTAAAATCACACTTTTATATCGTCGACTTCTAACCGAAATTTCCAGATAGGAAATCCTTTTGGGATTTCTAAAGTCTTCATTTATATTCTTTAATTAATAATTAGTTAATGCTATATTCAATCTTTAATGGTAATTAGATGGTGGTAGAGTAGACATATTTCTAGTTAGGGAAATTGAAATTTAATTTTTTTTACTTGTATCAAGGCTAAGTAAATTACTATATAAGGTGGATAGCAGTACGTAGATTAACAATTTTATATTAGTATCTCAATGGTATGAGAAATGATACTTTTAATTTTCTAAGATATCCCTGGGTAAGATGGGTATTGAATTGATCTCAATTGTTCTACTAATTACAAATATCGTGAAAAAAGTCTCAAAAAGGGATAGTGTGGCACGTGTAGGAATATCACACTTGTATATCGTCGACTTCTAACCAAGATTTTCGATGTTTTGAGATTCCATGTGATACATGGATTTTTTAATAAATTTTGCTGAATAATTTTCGATTTTAATTGTGATTAGATTAGATATAATATTATCTTTTGCTATAACGAGATGGTGAGGCAGAATCGTTAATTTTCAAAGCACCTTTTAGGAGTTTAAATTAAATAGCTCTTGAAATTAGACCATTGGGGGTAGGGGTTATCAGTATCAACTATCCCCACTTTTAAAACGTGAATTTGCAGTTAAGGTAAATTACTGTATGCTTAAGAATTTTATATTAGTAGGTATCTCAAGGGTAGGAGAACTGGTGTTTCCAAGATTAAACATATAGGTAAGGAAGTAATTCTAATATTAGAGTGTCTCAATAATTGTTCTATCAATTACGAAGGTCGTAACGACTGTCCCAAAAAGGGATAGTGTGGCACTTGCAGTAATATCACACTTTTATATCGTCGACTTCTAACCAAGATTTTCGATGGGTTGAGATTCCATGTGTTACATGGATTTCTCAAATATTTTTAGGTTTATATTTCGTCTTTAATAGCGATTGAATTGTAAATATTTTTCGCTAGGTCTATTCAGAATATTTAGTTTTTTTCATAGTTTAGGACACTGTCTCTTTAATGTTAGATTACTGACATGGATAACTGTAGCAATTATCCCATTCTTTTGAAAATTCAACATGCAGTTACTTTAGATTACTGTATGATTAAAGTATTGTATATTAATCAGTATATCTGAATGGTATGAGTGCTGATGATGCTTAACTTTTCGAGGTAAACGAAAGTAAGAAAGCAATTGTATTAGGTATATTGTCTCAATTGT
Organism: Pogonognathellus longicornis; assembly: GCA_034694085.1. Classification (NCBI taxonomy): domain Eukaryota; kingdom Metazoa; phylum Arthropoda; class Collembola; order Entomobryomorpha; family Tomoceridae; genus Pogonognathellus; species Pogonognathellus longicornis. Next base: position 17,135 of record JAQFYB010001934.1, read on the forward strand.
GAAATCGCAATTACAAAAATCGTGTAAACCGTCTCAAAATGGGATAGGGTGGCACATGCAGTAATATCACACTTTTATATCGTCGACTTCTAACCAAAAGCGATTAAGTTAAATTTTTGTAAATTAAACACAGGAATTTTCACCCAATATATATACAATAGTGAAAGCGAATGAGTAAAAGACGAAAAAATATATACCTACACATTCCACACTACTGTGATTGTAAAATCACAGTAGTGTGGACCTCAAAAAAAATCGATCGATAAATTCCATCGCATCGTCTTTCACAAAGTAATTAGAATTCAAGACCGGAAGTGAGAATTTTTTACGGAAATGAATCTGTTTACATGAAAATATATCTAATGCACCTAAATTGGAAACCCTATAGATGCTTATTAAACTGCTCTTTTAAAACTGACAGGTAATGTCAGATAAGGGCTAATTGAGTATATCTCATGGTACTATAAAGGGCATAATTAAATCTGTAGACGTATTTATTACTAGGGCATTTGTAGTGTAAAATTGTTATTTTTCGCACCATTTGAAGACACTAGAAATAACTTTCTTAAGATTATATTGCTGATGTGAATGGCAGTATGAGTATAGGAATTTTTCCTTGGTTTGACTTATGGACTTATTTAAAGTAAATCACTATTTGTTTAAGAAGTATGCATTAATCAGCAACTCAAAGGTATGAGTACTGATTATTTTAAGTTTTCAAAACAAAAGGATGCAATTGAATCCTAATGTCTCAATCATTAGATCAATTACAAAGAGCGTAGAGACCGTCTCAAAAAGGAATAGTATGCCACTTGCAGTAATATCACACTTTTATATCGTCGACTTCTAACCAACATTTCGTTTTGAGATTCCATGTGATACATGGATTTTCTCAACAGTTTTATTTTCCATAGTTGATATTGTACAATCGTACATTAGATATTAGATATATATTTTGCATAATCTAAGGTATGCGGTGATACACTAGAATTATTATTTTTTCCATATTTTATGACAGTAGATTTTTTAAGTTTAATAGACAACTAGTTTATTAGCAACTGTTCCCTTAACTTTCAGTAAATGTGGAGCACTTTAGGGTTAAGAATTTTGTATTAGTCAGTATCTCAATGGTATGAGTACTGATTATTTTAACTTTCCAATATAAAGGTACGAAAGGAAGGAATTATATCATAATGTCTTAATTGTTCTATAATCAATTACAAAGATTGGTAAAACCGTCTCAACATTTAGAGACTTGGGAGTGTGCTACTTGCAGTAATGTCACACTTTTATATCGTCGACTTCTAACCAACATTTCCGATATTTTGAGTTTGCGTTATAGTAAATTGTCTCAAATATTTTAGGATTATAATATTCCGTATTGAATTAAGATTGGATTATTTAGGTGTATATTTATTGTTAAAACATGGTAAATGGTAAATTTTGCCAATACTTTATGACACTGACATAAATTCTTTCAATAATTAGACCGCTGCGTTGCACTGGGGTAGATAGTGTAACTGTATACTTCATAATATTATATTCAATGGGCTGAGTGTTAAGTGATGATTGTTCAGACGAAACGGCACCATAGCGTGAGCATGAATTGCGATACGGTTGCAAAGGAGGAAATAAAAAGTCAGTTTGTGGAGAAAGTGGAGATACAGAATTGAGTAAGGAGACTCGTTTATTTAGCAGACTAAACGATAAAATGTAATACAAAGACCAGAGCCAATTAAATTGTCCCCTCCCCTCTTTTGAAACTTGCAATTAAGGTAAATTGCTGTACTATTATGAATTTTACTTTAATATCTCAACGGTATGAGAAAGGACTATTTTAACTTTCGAATATTAACCTGAATAAGGAAGGGATTTTATTACAGGGTCTCAATTGTTCTATCAATTACTAATATCGTGAAATCCGACTCGTAAAGGGATAGTGTGGCACGTGTCGTAAGATCACACTTTTATATCGTCGACTTCTAACCAATTTCCTCTTTTGGAGATCCCATAGTATAGATTGGCCATTGGATCAAGAAGAATTATACATTAACCAGCATCTTAACGGTATAGGTGTTGATGATTTTTAAAAACGTACCTAGATAAAAAAGGAATTAAATTATAGTCTCCATTTTTAAATCAATTACAACGATTTTGAAAACGTTTCAACATTTGTTTGGGATAGTGTGGCACTTGCAGGAATATCACACTTGTATATCGTCGACTTCTAACCGATATTTTGAGATTCCATGTGATACATGGATTTCTCAAATTTTGTTAGATTTATATCTCATCTTTAATCTCGATTAGGCTAAACATATTTTTCGCTACTAAAATGATAAAATGAAAGAATTTTTTTTCTATAATTTACAACAGTCTTTTCCATGTTAGATTACTGGTGACTGACATGGTTAACAGTATCAACTGTCCGACTGTCCCCCTCTTTTTAAATTTGAACCTCAAATTAAATTACCGTAGGATTATGTGTATATTAATCAGTATCTGAACGGTATGAGTGCTGATGTTATTTAAGTTTACAAAAAACGTATAGGCAGGGAAGGAATTGTATTATTTTGTCTTAATTGTGAAATTGTAATTACAAAGATCGTGAAAACAGTCTCAAAATGGAATAGTGAGCCACATGTAGTAATATCACACTTTTATATCGTCGACTTCTAACCAAGAGCAAAGAGCTGAAATAAAAGGTAGTCAGTGCCGAGGGAGTGGGTACTTAGTGAGTCGATGCTCTTTTATTTTGTTCAGCTTCTGTATACGACGGGAGGATATAACTGAAGAGCATAGGGATTATAATAGAAAGCTCCAAGCAACAATTCAACTGTATAGAGAGAAATTAATTGGAATCTGCTTTTACAGCAGATTCCACCCATTTCTTCATAAAACACATTACCTTAGCCTTAGCCTAACCAATATTTTGTCTAAATGTATAATTCAAGGGATCATCACTTAAGGTACAGTGATATAAGGGATGTAACCGTGTTATGTAACCGCTTTATGTCACCGTTTTATTTTCTCTCTACTATACGGTTGTTTATAGTCCTGTTGTATCAATGTATGGAGGTTTAGATATAGGCACAGAGTTGAATTGAACTAAGCGAAATATTTTATTTCGCTTGTATAAGGAGGCCAATAGATAAAACGATAATAAATGCGCCAAAGAGTGGTATAGCCTGTTGTTATTGAGGGAGGCAGAGAAATTTTTTGATATGTAGCACTTTAATTGCGTTATTGAATTGAAGCAGTCTTGTAACAGTGTGTTAGGTAAATGTCCGATTTTATGTATATGTTATTTTATTGTCTGTTCGTGTTTGCTAAATAGAATTGTATACAGATAGTGTGTTGATGTATGGAACTTGGAAATCGTCAAGAATGGCTTTTAATAAATACTTATCATGTCGATCGATTCGGTGAATGGAGAGATGTGCTAAAGTGGAAACAGTTGTGTCAAAATGTGATTGAATTGCAGCAGTTAGAACTTGCCTACACTAAATCCCGTATTTTGAAAACACGATGAGTGAAAGTCTTACAGTTTTAAGTGAGACTTCACATTACATGACTCTAAGAAGGTGACTTAGAGAATACATCCATGAAATAATATAATGGACATTTAGACTTAGACAGGTAATAATGTTCATACTTATATAACTCAATAATACACGTAACGGGTTTTCCCATTAGAAAGTGGACTACAAGGATTGATGGGTTGGGGACTTAATTGAAGTAAGGACTGTAGGAAAGATGAAAGTTGGGTGCGAATTTCGGAGTAAACTTCCAAGATGAAGTATGCGGTGTAAGAAATCGGAGAGCTAATCTCAAACTGTGCATTCTTGCAGATTAATAATCGAATTCTATTAACCGTTCGTCGGGATGCATTTTTGTTCTAATGAAATTTCCTCAGTGTATTATTGTTAAGAAACTTTTTTCTAAGATCATATACAGTGGTGGTTACATTTTTAACAAGCTGAATGAATAAAATCTTCCAGTTATTTTGTGATACATATTAATTTGCTGCTCTGAATGCTGTGTGGTATATCCAGTAATATTCCCGTGTATAGTTGTTATTTTTTGCAAGCTAACTGAAACCGATTTGAGAACAAAATTTAAGAATTAACCCGGATTGGTTCCGGTTCTAGCCTTTAGCAGATCTAAAGGAGACAAGAGTAGAAAAAAGCATAGGAGGTTAGGAAAAAATCCTTGTCGATTTTCTTGTCAGTTAATTTTACCCCTTAGGCAGTACAATCGTGTCAAGGTAGGCATGTAATAAATAATAATTAGGAATCTGTTGAGATAAAGATATGAAACGAAATTGTGTGTTTATGTATGACATACAACTTTTGTCAATGTTTCTCAGATTCAGGCGATTTATGTGTTAAAAACCGGAATGGTAGAACCTGGTGTTTTTTAGCGTACTTTCATGCATTCTAACATTGCTAGGTATAATTATAACAAAGGAATAATTTTTCGACAAATATGTCCCTTGTTAATTTTACCAGCTCAGTAAAGTTTTGACGTGGATAAGATCAAGAAAAGTTGAGGTAATGGTGATTTAATAATACATTGGTGAAAAAATCACCATTACCTCAACTTTTTTGGATAATATTAGACACTAAGACTTTTAGATCCTCTAGTAGGGGTATAATAAATATAACCATGCAATTGTATTAGAATTTATGTTGGGTTCTCGAATAACCTTTACTTATTTAAGAGGAATTTAAAATTTATTGGGTCCTATTATAAGTACTTCATAATATATCTTGTGTGACTTATTTACAAATTATTCAATTTACATACAATTTTGTATATGATCAATTAAATTATTCCTATATATATCCTGGGTTGAGTAGATGGGGTATTGGATTAATAAACACGGTTTCAAAGTAAATAATAAACTGTTTTCATCAATGGTTAATGTAATTTCTAATGTACGAACGTTATTTTATTTAAATAATAATCATAGAAGATAATTAATTTAATGTTTGTAAAAAATGTACAATGTGATAATCATAATAAAACGTTGAAAAATTAATACTATGATTCATAGACACGTTTTACGTATACCTAATATAATTATTGTCATCAATGTCATCTCATGGAAAATAGTAAAGCATTTAACCTAATATTAATGACATGTAGAAATCCCTTTTATTAAATTATTCTTCATTTCAATTTCTCAGTTATTTCTACTATGGCAAGTTGCAAAATAAATATACACTTGTCGCAAATCCAAGAATGCTAATAGACAGCCTCAAAAGTGGTATTCAGTTTAATTAACAGTTTTTCTCATTATACGAACAAATGGGTATTTAATAAATAAAAAAGGATCAAGTAGGTACAGGCGCGTACCCGGGTGTGCACCGGGTGCACGTGCACCCCCCAGAATGCCCAAAAATTAGGTTATTTTACCAAAAAAACGAAAAAATTCGCGCTACTCGCGATTTTTATGTATTTTAAGTTGGTTTTTACCTAATTAATAAGTCCTATTATGGACTGAATTGTACCTCATATTCAATTTTGCTCTCCTAATATTTAATCTCTTTATACAACCTTGCTGTGCACCCCCCAGCCTATGATCCTGGGTACGCGCCTGAGTAGGTACAAAAGATTTGACAACATTTGTCATTTGCTTATTTCATTAGCTTTGAATGTGTCATAATGTTGTCAGTACAATATAACAATTATGAATATTTCCAAGAACAAAGACCTGTCGTATTAAAAAATAATACAAACTACTAATACAAGTACTTATTGACTGAATCTTTATTTATTACATTAACATTATTTATTGTTCTTTGATAACTGTATATTATTACCACCTATATGTCTGTTTGAAATTATTCCTGAGCATACTGCAATTTATTTAACAAAGTATTTTTAAGACATAACTACGGTAAAAAACTAATTACGTACGAATATCATTAACAGAATATTTCCAACAAACTAATAGTAAAGATATTTCAAAATCTCTTTGTAATCCTTTCCTTAGTTGAGTCAATTTCAGTTTTAGACATTTTTAATATTTAATACAACAATAAAGCACTTTATGTTTACTATGTTGCACCACTCTAGGATTGAAAATACAAACATTCATTTTTTCATTGTAACTTTTTTATAAAAAGTATGAGTCAAAGTCAGCGCTTAATGTAACACTGCGCATCCTGGTTTAATTACAAGAATTATTGATTTTTTCATGGAAGGTTTTACAAGAAATGAAATCACATTAAGAAATATTATATCATGTGCCTATTGCTCCTTATTAATACTCCTGTACATAGAGGTACTAGACATTTTTATTAATTCAACAACTCAGAGTCAGAACCTTCTGTTACATTACAAACATTTCCTACACGTTTTTACTTTGTATTTGTATTTTTCTTTAGTTCTCTGGAAATAAACTATCTATCCTTGTATTAAGTACCTATTATTATTGTCAATTGTACCAATCTTATACGTAAGCATTATTTATTTGCACAAACTGTATAAGTGTTAAGTATAGACTACGCATACTTTACTGGGAACGAACTGAATAATATTCTCACGACTAAATGTTACAACTTCGCAAATAAGATTCCAGCAACCATTATAATTTATTCTGCTTTGTTCCTTGTCAGCACAAGGCAGCAATATTATATGTAGACATGATTCTAGTATCTCTTGTGTATCATGAGTCTTATTTTTTTTATCTCCAGCTGCTATTGCTATTAAATGCATATAATAAAATATTTTCTGCGATTTAAAATGCGTTTCTGTTGCGTGGGCAGTGAGACTTGGCCAATTCATGAGATAAGAACAACCCGGCCGCAGCATGGCTAAGGTGAAATAAAGAAACGCGATTTTTCAACATGTGAGTGACTCTACCAGGAAGTGCTGTCATGAATAAAATAACGGGTATTATAGTGGGTTCAACTGTAGCGGGCATTTTAGTGTTTGCCTCCTCAACCCATTTATTTCGTTGTCAGTCGACTACATTTAAGTACAACAATGAATCTCTTATGGGATACTACTGTCCCGTGGTTGCAGAATCAACAAATTCTACACTACAGTCATTATTAGAACCAGACAAAGATGCAACTACAAATGGAACTTTAGGTGAGTTGATTAATAAATAAATGATTAATACGCATGTATGTCTGTGTTTTTATAAAAATTAAATTTCTTACTTAGTAATTCATATAATTAATATGTCCTACTAATTTATTGCCTACTTATAAATAAAAATTACTAGAATACAGCTTAGGTTAAACGTGGGTATTTTCTACACAGCAATTAATTGGTTGAGTTTTCTCATCCCAGCTCAATTTTAACCTGGATACTACATTACACATAGAGCCAGTAAATGTAACCATGCCCAATCCAAACCAATATATTGGGGACATATTTATGTTTTATTGGTTTGTCAAAGCTTAAAAGTGTAGCAAATTGTTATCTAGGTAGATATTCATATTATATAATACACTGGCAAATTTTATACACCTACTTTGCCAATTACCTAGAGTGTAGCATTTAACCCTACGACCAAATCTCTCCCCCGCTATTATACCAATTTTCCTGAACCCAAGTCAACCCGTTGAACCCAGCTTCAAAACTACAACTCTATCAGTCAGTGATTGGTTTTCGGGTTGGATAAAAAGCTCTAGTATTAATTATCTACACGCAGGTACTTTGCTACTGTAGGCGAATCGACTTCTAAAATAGTATAGGATAGGTATCTTAGTACTTTGCATAATAAATTGCACATTTAAAAAATTATAGAATTTCTACAGAATAATAGTAGCAAGTAGCATTGTGTTAGATGGTAATGCAAATAATAATACCAGTCATAAACAATTTTTATATCATCATCATACTCATAGCATCACAATAGATGAAACATGCCGTCGGTGTAATATGTAAAAACTTAAAATGCCATTGGCCATTACTAGGTTATATACAGGTGCATATTATGTGGTACAGATATTTTTATGTAACGATGCATGCCTAAATACTTTTATTCTCTACTATATGAATCTATTCTACAGGGTGTCTCAGCTAACTCAAGAAGTAGATAATACATTGTGTGCCTTACAAATGCTTGAAATGACCTCCTCAAACACTAAAAAGTTTAATTCTATTTCCTGAAGTCTCCACGAACGTTAGATAATTGCATTGGAGGCATATGGGAACAGCAATCAACAATCCGTTGCTTCGAATTTTATTTACTTATTGAGTTAGATGAGACACACTGTATACTAAAACATGTCTTGCAGTATATTATATACTTATAATATAACGGGGACACTAGACATGTTGGCTTCAATAATATCAATTGAATAATGATAGTGCGTTATGTACTACGGCGAGATAACAACTTTGTAGTAGTAAAGATGCAACTAGTTGTGAAATTGAAAGGTCTGCTAATAAGTACATATCACATTTTACATTCGTATGCATTCATGTGTAGCTACAGCTTACTATTGAATTATAATTTGTAGTGTGTCTATGTAGCGTAGGTCTAAATCTCATAGTTCCTATAATATACGCCTGTTAGGGACATTATGACCTAAATCAACTAAAAATGTGCATCATGTTTCGTACATCATGTTTCGCAAATCTTATACTTGCGTTTACTGTACAGGATCATTTGAAATGATTGCACCCCTTTCGGATTCTCCTCTACAGTTTACAGTTAATCCTAAATATGGGGTACCTATATGTATGTCATATACAGGGACGTAGCCAGGGGGGTGCAGTTGGTGTACGTGCACCTCCCTTTAATATATTAGTATGGTCATAAAAGTTTAAAGAGCCGATAGCAAATGTGATGGCATTTTGCTGTGGTTTTGACCTAAAATGAATCCATTTTTCTCGCTACGCACGATTATAGATTCATTTGTACCTCATATTGACCCCTCACCGAAAATCTATCTTTGTATAGAACTTTGATGTTCCCCCCGAACTTATAATCCGGGCTATTTCCCTGGTCATATACACCATTCTAAAGAGAGAAAGTTTGGAAGTGAATTGATTTGATAGGTCTAACAATATTTATGCCGTTGTAATGGTGGCTTTATTGCAATTTACCCTAAAAATTGTAAATTGGACAGATTCACGCGGTTTTGAATATTTTACAGCCTCAATAAAATATTCATGGAATATAAAGTTAGCAGATGTACTGAGTTTGGACTTGCCGATCGTTTATATATCATGGATTTGTTGAAAAGTGGATTTTAAACACGGCTATGGCATTAATTATCCAGGAAAATATTTATTGAGATAAAAATTCAAACCCATCGTAAATCCTTCCAATTGACCGTATTTTCTGGAAATTGTAATAAAACACACAATTTCGCAGCTATTATTTGTATTAGATGCCAAATCAAAATTGCTTGATCTTTCGAACTATGTATGGGATGCAGACGATGATGCAGGTATCCTCAACCCATATACGTAAAGTGTCTGTCTCTGTATGTATACAATCATTTAGAACGACCCTGTATTACACTGTGTGTATATTTTATGCATCGAACAGGGAACACATACTCTGCCAAGTGTAGTGTCTACTGGATCATCCTCTGCATTCCTTTTCTTTTATTGCCACATAATACTACCTTCATTATGCAGTTTAAGGCAAGGTGACATCCTTATCTATGATTAAAACATTAATTTGCATATTTCTATGATACTTCATTTCTTCGACTTAAGTTTGCAATATGTGGGGTCCTATTTTAAGTAAGTCCTTCATAATGCCTTGTATGACTTATTTACAAATTATGCCACTACCCACGTAATATTTTTATACACGTGTTACGTGATATGATTGTGATGGTCTACGCAGCAGAAATAATTTTTTTGATAACGATTGACTATTTACACGGAAATGTTGTTAAATGACTTTCCCACTCTTATCTGTACATGACATATAATGAGAGTTGTTTATGCTAATGTAATGGAGTGGCCGCCATCGCCATAATACTTTAATACTATCTACAATCTAAAATATATCGCCCTATCTCTATCCCTAAGCAATTACAAATTCATGAACAATTGTTCATAATATCATAATGCCATTGTATTATCCATATTATACCTTATAAAACACTGCGATATCCTTTCACTTATAAAAACTTACATAAAGTCCACTTAGGTACGTGGGGTTAGGCGTTCGAAGCATAAAATGCTTAATGCTTATTGTTGCTGTTGCAGTTGAATGATTTCTTCACGTTAGAACTTTGTGCCCCACTTATTGTGGTAGGTGAAATGCAATGTATGTAAGAGTGGTTGCTTGTTTGTTATTTGTAGTAGCTCTAATGTCTAATATAATAAAAATATCGCATTTCATGTTAATGCACCGCTGCGAGTGCACAAGGAGACAAATAAGTACAGCTAGAAATACAAATATCTTGAAGCTAATTAAAACATGCAATTACCATTTTTATGTAGTCTTACATAGTTAATAAATCTGTTCAAACAATTCTCACACTATTTTCACACTACAATATTTTATATGTCCTTATTTACGGAAAATAATATTGTTTCTCATTTTCTCATAGTGTGTGATATTTTTAAAAGGCTTTGTTTTCATGTACATACACCTATGTACCTTTATTAGTACATAATAACTTGTGTTCTTACAAATTCCTTTCTAGTATTAGTAGTTCTGTTGTTAGTGCACGGTCAAAGTTGTTCATTGACAATGAACGTGTAGCAAATCGCTATTCTCCGAAAATGGCCAATTCAACTGGTTTGTGTGTGTTATTTGTGATTAGCTTTGCATTGGTTACCAATGTGGCGGTTTTAGTAGAGGGTCAAACGACTGTTCCCGTCAGTCAGGTTTACAGACTTGGTCCGTGAATTTCTACATTGTTGTAGTATTCAGTATATTTATTGGTTATTGTTCGCTATAATGTAATCAGAAAATGCATAACTCAATAATTGAATTTTTGTTGCAATTATGCAATTTGTAGGCAAACATGATATATTTAAGGACTGGATAACAGTGTCCGGATTTTCCAGTGGAGGAACATTCGCGCAGCAACTCCAGATTTCGCA